>VZRX01011895.1:103973-116918 GCA_013398075.1 Notiomystis cincta
TTGTCAGAGGCTATTTTCTCCAGGAAAATCTGCCACCAGAGAATTAAATGCTTCCAACAGAAAATTAAAAAAAACCCCAAATGAATCAACATTTGGATTACGTTTAAGGTTTAAAAGCTGTGGTAGTAAACAGCACAATTATGTAGTAAGAGAACAGTGTCCCATTTTAATCTGTTGTGAATCAACTGCAATCACATCACAAAATGCTGTGCCATTCAATAGCATCTAAGAGACCAGAGCAATAGAAGGGTCTGAGGCAGAACCTAACACAGCTCGTTTTAAATAGAATCATGGAGTGGCTTGGGTTGGAAGGGAATTTTAGATCATCCAGTTCCAGCACCCCTGCCATGGGCAGAGATATTTTACACTCAAAGTCCCAACCAACCTGGTCTTGAACATTTGTGGTCATCCACAACTGCTCTGGGCAGCCTGTTGCAATGCCTCACCACCCTCATAATGGAGATTTTTTTTCCTAATATCTAAGCTAAATCTCTCTGTTTTCAGTATAGTAAACAGATAAGGCATAAACTCTGTAGTTTTGTAGTGATTGGTTGTTTACTAAATTTGAACTTTCAAATAACATCCAGTATATTTTGGTTGACTCCACAAAGACCTTCTTAATAGGCTGTATCATCTAAAAAGTGATCAAATGTGCAGTGAAGACAAAGGGAATTTATGAAGCAAAAGTGACACTATTTAACAGAAGCAACCTTTTACTACAATTTGTAGAAATGAATGATAATTGTTTTCAAACTAAAATGTGGGAACACAGCAGAGCAATTCTAAAAAATGTCAGGATCTTTCTCTCTGACTGGCTTAGAAAGAGATAAATGCATTGTAAATATTCACAGCTTTGATGTTCTCTTCAACTCACCAATTCCTTATGGAACATTTTTCACTCTGTGGTAAACATCTCTCCTGTCTCATCCTGAATTTAGTGCCTTAACTCCCTCTATTCTTCTTTCTGTTTCCTTGCAGCATCATGTATCATACTCCATCTACTGAAATATGCACAGTAGAGAATTTTGTTTCTTGTTTGAACAGATAATACATTGATTAATAAATGCTGCATAATTTATTGCAGAAGTAATTGCTCATACAGTGGTAAATTGAGCTCCCTAGCTATACTGAACTTCTGGAAAGCCTTTTTCTGCCTCTAATTTCTGGCAGAATAACATTGATACAGTGTCTCTCCTCAGGAGAAGTGACTATAATGAATATTGATTTAAAAGGAGTGATCTAAAAGTTGAGGTTAATTTTTGAAGCAAAGGTCAAACACGTTGTAAAGAAAACGCATCTTGGAAATGTAGGGATTCAAATGACAATGTGCTTACTAATGTTTCATAAAATAAATACACTCCACAGCTGATTGACAAGCTGTTCTTCAGATGTGAGAGATCCTTCAGTCCCTCTTCTACTTTAGAACAGGAACATTGAAGCTGAGTCTGTTTTCCAGACAAATGCTCTGGTCTGGATTAAAGTCTAATGTAGAACAGGTCTCCAGTGGCCTATGTAATAATTATTTCTTTGAAAGAATAGATGGTTGTTTATCCATAATGGTACAAGAAAAATAGGCTAACACATTAACCAAGCAAAATTCAGTTGCCTATTTTGGTCCTGGTTTTGAGGAATAAAAATGAAACAAAAGAAGTGCATGGAGACAACAGCTCTGTTCAGTTAATAATTCCATTTATATAACTTCAAACTGTTTGATATTTCCTATGGTTTACATTTTCACAGTTTGATAAATATTAATGTGGCTAATCAAATCTAAAGCATGGCCTCTTGGTATATATCCTAACATGTTTAAAAGACCTTTGTAGTGACACCACATTTTGGACAGACCATGCACTGGATTACTAGGCTTAAAATCTCACTTTTAGCAACAGTAATTTTACTGAAAATTATTTTGAAACACCAAAAGAATAAGCTTACTGTGCTAGTTACCAGTAGATTTCTTGGTGATGTTTAGGATGCTGACATCAGCCTGTCTGTTTTGGATTCATTGAAGTGCTTGAGCTTACAGCCCTGGCTAAAGCAATGAGGTTGCTGACTCCTGGACAGAGCTGCACTGACCTTGCTTGGTCCTACCTTCATCAGCTCCCAGGGAGTGATTTCAAATTGAGTGTGAAACAAGTACCTTCTTCAATGACTCTATAATCCAAGTCTGGCCACTTAATGTGTGATTTTTGTGGTTTTGTTGTGTTTCAGAAACAAAAAGACAAAGTAATATTCTATTTATCAACATGTTTCGTTTACCCTCAAGTCAATTTGTGTCTCTTGCCATTTTACTGCACTGAGCAGGAAAACAGCCTTGATCCTCAAAAGACATCTGGATGTTTACATCAAGTAACGAAGGCAAACTCAAGGGCTGCTCTCTGAGTACATAAAATAGCTTCAATGAGTGGGCTGTTTTCCAGTTTAGTTTTTAATGAGAAAAAGAAAAGGTGTTAATGCAAAGAAATAAGGTTTGTAATTAAGCATATAGTAGGAATTAGACATAATCCTGCAGTAGAACATCTCAGTTTCTTCGGTAAACTTGATATCCAAATCCATTTTGTCTCATTTCTCAAACTGGTGCACAAGACAAGATCAGCTGAACTGATCTCCAAATTATTTCCTTTTCTTCCCAGTGTGATTTCCTTTCTTTTGTCTTACTTCAATCAAGTAGACTTTGTAAAAGTCTTAATCAAACTGCTACCACTCATGACTGTTTTGATTACAAGCTTTTTTTTCCAGAGCTGCATATTTAACATATAGGATAGCTGAATGGGTGGTCAGAGAGGCAACGTGCAAGCGGAGCACTAATAAATTAAGACCAATACATAATTCCTATTTCTTGTATAGAAAAGTATTATGTATTTTGAAAAGTCCTTCAAATCATTCTCTGCTTCCAGTGCCACTTGTCCCTAAATGTCCATGGACTGCACTTATAACACAGCACAAGTGTATGTTAGTAAGGATGATGATTGATAGAATTGCTTTGGAGGGTGTGTGATGATGAATGAAAACTGCTGCAACTCTCAGAAGATCTGCCACAGGATGGCAATTGTTTGATCAGCTGTGGCATCCCTACTAAAGCTCTGGTGAGACTGGAGCCTTTCAGTCTTATAGAATTCAGGCATGTCAGAGCTTTGGCTGTTCCCAAAGCACAGCAATGCTGTGAGGATGGAGAGAAAGTCACTCACAGAATTGTAGCTGCTGTGCTCTGTGTCTTGAATGTGTATAAGTCTCAGACTCTCAGATACATATTTCAGTAGCTGAGGATGAGCAAGTCACCTGCTAGCACCTTTACTAGAAGAAGGTGAAATAATCTGTTCTTGGAGGAAATTCAGAACTGGAGAGGTTATTTAAAAAAAAAAAAAAAAAAAACCAACAAAAAAGCCGCAAAGAAAATAGAGTAGAAGAAGGAGGTGCCATGGGAGCAGCAAAACTATTGCTGATGCAGCATTATATAGAAGTTAGGCCTGTGAGTGAGACCAAGGGTCATTATCACAAGGCACTTGAACATTTTACTGTTGACCTATTGGGCCATGAGGACAATGACAGAAATCTTCCACAGCATCTCAGGAGATATTCTGAAGTACACAGCTGCCAGGCCTTGGACCAAGAATAATGTATGCACTTGTAAATATGAAATTCAGCTGTGAAATTGCTGGTCAACCAACAACCTAAGAAAGGCTAATACATTATTTGTTTAGTTGTCTGCTAAGCTGCTCAACTGAGCACATGCTTTGTCTTAAGCAGTCAAGTTTAAATATTTCTTTATATGTTAGTAATAACCAGCTTAAGCCTGTGCTGACAGTTTTTGTTGAATTAGGTACATTTGTTTGACAGCTGTGGAAAATAAGAAGTTTTTTATTTCGTAGATCAATAGGGCTGCCTCACCTACCACTGAATTCCCATTGAAAACTAAGCATCAGCTGGCTCATAATTATAAAGTCAGCCTTAATTGTCAAGAATGTAAAGCTGAATACTACATGAATGGCATGGAAAAAAAATGGGATTAAGGGCTATATATTAAGAATTTCAAGGACGAATGTAAGCATTTCTGCTGTGCTGCACTTGCATAATCATGTTACCAAAAACACAAAGCTGAAATAAAGAATGACTTAAAATGATAAAACCCTGAAATATCTGAAATTGGACCTAATTATGAATACTTTCTGTACACAAACCCATATTTTAAAAGCCTACTTTCCATGAGAACATTGCTGCTGATATTAACTGACAGTCAGGATGTTTACATCTATTTTATCAAACTAGTGCATTTTTGATATACAGATATCCCATAATACCTCCAGCAGTTTACACATCCCTTGTAAACACAGAATGAAGTTTAATTTGCTGTTGAACAAAGTCTCTTGTCAGATGTCTTTGCTGACACAAAACCAATACAAGGCTGTTTTTCTTGCAAAAGACATTCAGGCAAAAGCATATATATATTCAAAATGAGGTCTTTTATAATTTTAATCAATTTTGAGCTTAATATGTTTAATATAATTTATTTACTATTTAATGTAGCGCCCCTTTGGTGAGAAACATAAGCAGTTAATGACCTGCAAAATGCTTCTATGTAACTAAATTCTAAAAGCATTTGACAATTAATTGAATTGACTGTGTCTTGAATCCTGCCGTTATGGGAATATTCTAGTGATTGATAAAAAGCCTGCTTTCTACACAGAAAGCAAATTTTTCTGTGCCTACAGCTGGGTCCATAATTTTCACTGTGAATCAGGGTACATATATGTAAGCAGTCATAAGATAAAGGGCCTTAGAATTAATAGTTTTAATATAAAAACCTTATATTCTCATTTTAGATAAAAAACACATCACAGTTGTACCTACTAGATCACTTGAACACTTGAGCTGTGTATTTACTTTTTTCCTGTAAAAAGAGGGTGAAATATCTGGGGAAAAGTATTTTGATGAGCCATCCTCCCTATTGCTCACAAGTGCTATTTTAGCCTAGATTTTTTAGCAAGGTTTTTATTTATTTATTGCTCAATATAAGGAAAAGAATGTGGGAAAACAAGTGCACTGGAAGTGGCATGCTCCAGGATGAACACTTCTGTAATGTTAGGTATGGATGAAGATTTTTAATTTATTTTCCATTTTACATATGTTTTGTAAACCCTTCCATCATGTTGTCCTTTGCACTGCAAGTCCCAGCCTGCAGAATTCCTGGGCAACAAGACTGAAGAACTTTTTTTGTTATTAATCTTTTCAGATATAAATTTAATCCTAAACTTCTTTCCAAAAATCAGTGTATCTGTTGATTACTCAGCTGCTCCACAATTCACCAGTTACATGATTAAAAAATAGATGGACTAACTTGTTTTAAATGCAAAATGTAACCAGTGACCCATAAATGAATCTTCAGAATTCAGACGAATATTTTGTTATGCATGTCTGGGGTAAAAACAAGGATTAGAAAAACATGTGCAGTGTGAGCAGCATTCCTAAGTCCTGGGTGAGTTATGTGTGCCAGCCACATCCTGACAGGTAACACCATCTGTGCCCCAGCCCATAGCCAGCATCCCTCACTGCCGTGGGCTGTTCATCATCTTGCACACACAGTTACTGTCCTTCGCTCTCCCCAAGCAAATTACCCCACATTCCTCTCTTTGTTGTCTTTTCTCCTTCTTCAGCAACTTCAGACTTCCTCAGACTCACCTTCAAACTTCATATGTCAAGCTTGCCTGCAGCTTGAATCACACTTGGCCCTGCTGTGGCTTGTTTACTTTGATTTAATTAAAATGCACCCATCCAGAACTCTGGGCACTACTGACTGCCCGCCTTGCAAAACCTTAAATTTCTGCAGTATTTTCACATTGTTTTTTTCTCTCTAAGCCTGGAACAACCTCTTTCTTCAATTACAACAAGCAGTGTAAAATTTTTCCCTTAAAACCACCCTTTGAATTCTTGCTTAACTACCAAACTTCTATTTTTACCTTCTTTAGCCAATCAGGAAATGAATTTATTTCACTTACTGAAGAAATAAACTACTGTGGTTAGGAAGGTCAAGCTTAAAGTCATTGTTTATTTGTGTATTCTTTTTTTCTTTGTGCTTTTAAGATGTTTATGTTAGCATCAGGAGAGCAGCTTCATCATATGAACACTAATTCCTTTACTGTGCCTGAAAAAAACCCAGTGTATTTTCTTATGTTACCCAAGTGCTTTTGGATGGCAGGAATTAGCAAATGGAAAAGTGTGTCTTCCTAAGTTAGCCAGTAATTAAGAAAAGAGAAAAAGAAAAAAAAGGAAAGAAAAACAAAAGTTGTGAGTTTCTCATATATGGAGCCTCAGCTTTTTTCTTAAGTGCTGAGAACATCAATAGCACTGTTAAAAATGAATAATTCAAGCAATTAAGAACATCAATAACTATAATTTATTAACCTTTTGGATGATTTGTTTTTTGTTTTCTTTTTCCAAGCAAGGGAACTTTCTTATTCATCTCTTCTTTTTCTTTCCTTATTCCTCTCTCTGATTCCAGTTCTATTCTCCAGAGCTCATTCTCATCCTTTCTTCCTGCTCCATTCTCTCACTACTTTTTTCCTCTCTATATTGCTCATGAGTTCAGTTTTTGGTGTGGCAATTGCTCTTTTCACTCCCTTTAGCCATAGTCTAGCATCCTGCACCTGTCCCCCCAATACAAGCAACAAAGAGAAATAACAGTGTGCATATGTCAGGATAGACAGGACACAGCAACAAACACAAAGCCGCAGCTGAAATGTAAACTGTGAATTTATTTTCGTTAACCTCACCAGCTGGGGGATCCCCAGAGCAGCACGTGGGCAGTGGCAACAGGCAGGGACACAGGCACCAGGGAGCTTGGGCTGTGCTGGAGGGTGGCTGGACCTGCTGTGTCCACAGGGCTTCCAGGGATTCACACAAGCACCGTGTGAATTCACTTAGCCACTGGGCTGTGATCTGTCCCCCAGCAGGGCAGCAGTCTCAGGCAGGTTCAGTAGGCTGCCTGCACGTATCACAGGCCTGTTCTGCTTGTCAAGCACACAAGGCTTAAGTGCTATTAGTGTGATAGGGATGTTTTTCTGCATCCCATCTGCAAGTCACTTGAACGTATTTGCAATAATCCCCTCAATTGTTCCACTGTTTTCCCACATCGTGCCTCAAGTCTGCTCCTCTGACTTTTTTTAAAAGACCTCTATAATGTCAGCTGAATCTTTGCTGACTGTAATATCAATGACAGAAGTAGATGTCCTAGAATACTGAAGATATCAGCTCTTGGTCAGATGAATCCCACCCTCACTGACTGCTCTGGTTTTCTCTGAAATGCATTCTTGAAGGCCTGAATCATTTGATCAGCAATCAGTCAAGGCATGATACTGTCTGGGTTGCCTGAACAGTCACAGGGACTCCTAAAACTCTAATTCTTCTGCTTAGAAAGGGGGAAACATTTCTTGTTTATACATTGCTGGTCAGGAGAGTCATCACTTGGTACTGGAAGCAGAATTAGGTGGGTTAGTACTAACAGGCATACTTGGACTTTAAATCAACAATTTGGGAATACTAAAGTGTGCATGGGAGGAGTGCAGAAGAACAGCACAGGAGCTGCATTTGGTGCTTTGCTGCTCCTGGAGCATGGTTGTTTGCTAGATGAATTACAGAGATGTTCAGTTTTCTTCTTGAAACACATTGTGGTTGGTGCACCTCTAAAACTACATTTCTAAAACTTTTCTGTTCCTGCAGAACTACTTTTGAGAAATACCCTTTTTGCTTTGCCATTGTGATACAAAAACATGGGTGTTATGTTATTTAGAACAAGATATGTATCAGAAAGCATTACACAGGTCATAAAGACCTTGAGAAATCTGAAGTCCTTATTTGAATTTTCAAATCAAAAGGAATTTTTGGCTAAATATTTTTTTATTGCTTTCATTAGTCTAACTTCGGTTTTGGTTTCCATTTTTAAACTTTCTTTTTCCTAATGTTAGCTGCAAAAATCTGTCAATATATCAGAGCAACAATAATTAATTTTTTCTTTAATCAGCATTTCACTTGAATATTTTATTGGTTGTTAGTATGCAAGGTATTGCTCTCTCAGCTTCAAATTACAAGTCTGTGTTTTTCCCGCTGTTTTTATAGTAAATTCATCCCCAGAAAATCAAAATTACTAAAATTTCTACAGACTCTAAAGATGATTAAATCTGGTATAAAACTCTGCTGAGAAAAAAAAGGCTATGCTACACAAATACACATTTTTATTAATGTTTCTTTTGCCATGGAAGTGTTTGGAGTATGTTTCCATGGTATCTAATAAGAAATGCTAAAAGTTGTTTAATGGTGTTAGTTTTAATTAATTTAGGAAGACTTTAATTCATGACCAAAATATTTGGTTATCCTTGACAAACATGGTTCATTATTTTTTTCCAGTGGATGTTATATTTCTTCTATTTATTAAAGTATGACCTTATTTTTTATGGTGTAAGAAGGCTTTTGTGATCTTTTATTTAATAATGTTTTTATTCTATTCATGGAATCTTAGAATGGTTTGGGTTGGAAGGGACCCTAAAGATCATACAGTTCCAATCCCCCTGCCACAAGCAGGGACACTTTCCATTAGGCCAGGTTGCTCCAAGCCCCATCCAGCCTGGGCTTCAACACTTTCAAGGAAGGAGCATCCAAAACTGCTCTGGGCAACTGTTCCATTGCCTCATCACCCTCATAGTGAAGACTTTTTTCCTAATATCTAATCTAAACCTGCCCTATTTCAGTTTTAAGCCATTCCCCCTTGTGCTACATCTCTGTGGCCTTGTAAAAATTCCCTCTCCAGCTCCCTTGTATCCCCTGTCAGAGTAGTATCATGCAGAAGCCTTTTCTCCAGGCTGAACAACCCAAACTCTCCTCAGAGGAGACCTGCTCCAGCCCTCTGATCATCTTCATGGCCTGCTTTGAGCTCACCCCAACAGGTCCTTCCTTGTCCTGCTGCTTTTGGGGGTCCCAGAGCTGACAACAGAGCTAGCTGGGGTGTCACAAGAGCAGAATAGAGGGGTAGAATCACCTTTGAAATGAGTGACTGAAGAATTTCCTATAAGCTGGAGTATATAATATATTCCTGGTTTAATGTAGGTTGTAGAAATCCAGCTACTGTGATTAGATCAAACAAGGGAGGCTTATTTATAGTAGAAGACATTGTGGTCTCATGAAAGGTCAAATTTTCATCAGTTTTACACTATTTGTGCTCTGTGTTTTCCTGTGTTATAAATGAGCACGTGTAAATTTCATTAAGAAGTATTTCTTACCTTTTTAGTACACATACTTTCCTTTTGAGATTCTAAAACTTTGTCTTGACCTGAAAGAAAATAACAAATTTTTATTCAAATGTTTTCTAATTATTTTGGTATTAGTGCACAAGGGCTAATGAAAGTAATTCTAGAGAAATTGAAGGAATTTATTTCAAAAGCAAGAGCTGCAGTGCCCATTAAACAATCTGTTCCCCAATATAAACACTAGCTGCTTCTGGTTCTGCTACACCAGTAGATTCTGACATTCAAAACTGCAGCAACAAATACAGAAAACAAAAAGAATTTGAGTTATTGAAATCACAGAGTATTTCATATGCTTCTGTGTGTTTGCTCTATCAGCCTAGATTATATTTACCTTCACAAAGGCTTTATCACATAAGCACAGCAATTCATTTCAGTAAGTTGCTCATGTCCATTCTCTTTTCATCTGCAAATTCAGTTGAAGGTTTGTTCAAAGTAATAAAGAAAAAAAAAATATACTAGCTTTACCAGAAAGATAAGTAGTAGCCTTCTACCTTTTTAAGATCTTGAAAAAATAGATTGACCTAAGTAAATAGAATATCTTCTGAAATAATTTCTCCCTATGCAAATTAGAATTTACATTAATGTGTGCCATCATAAATATAGTTGTTTTTAACTCCATGAGATCATTCAAGATTGCTTCATTTTAATGTCTTCTTTCTGGATGTGACTTTGAAGATGAGAAAGGCCCAAAATCTGCCAGCAGGATGTGCAGTGTGGTTTGGATTAACCGTGTCAGCTGGTGCAGATGAATTGCTCACTTAGGCAATAACTCTTGCTGCACAGCAGTGCTGGTGACACTGAAAGCCCCCGACTCTACAGCCTGGACACGTGATTGAAGTGCTCTGCTCTGTACCATCCTGAAGACCTTTCATGTCCCTCAGGCTACCTGAGTATCTAGAAAATATGTTTGTACCAAAAGTACATTCAGGATCATAATCCTTTATTTGTCTCATAAATCTCAGTGTAATACCCAGCCTAGTGTGAGGCTTTGGTAATTAAACTCTACACTGAAAGCTGTGTGCTTCATGGATCAGCAGATATGCTAATTACCTTTTACTAGGACTGTCACCTGTATTTATGTTGTGGTAAGCAATAGAATCATCTCATGCAGTTGGCAAAATTGGTAGTTAGGAAGGTATTTTAACTGTGGTGAATTTTTTTAGCTAAAACATAAAAAATATGAAGCTTTTTTTTCTGTACTCTGGCTATATGAAACTGAACATCTTAATGTAAGTAGGGCTGTTGAGGGGATTTTTCACTTCATAAAGTGTGTTTGCAATGTATTTTGTGCTTTCTATTGCACTTGGGTTTACATGTCCTTTTACCTTTCTCTAAATTGGAACACATTATTCAAAGCTAAATAAACAGATCTATTCTGTGTAATTCAATAACTGCTTCATTATTGCATAAATGGGTCATATTGCACAATATGGGAGGTTATCAATATCTTTTTCTCCTCTTTTCCATGATACAAAAGCACTAATGCAGTGTCAGGAAAACGTAGAGTAGTTTTCTCACTTACAACAGTGGTGTTCAGGTTATTCTTTAATTTCATGTCAAATGTTACTTTTTAGTCTCATTTAGCTATTAGATCTGATCAGGGAAGAGAAGCAATTGAGTAAATATATATGCATATCCACTTCAAATGTAGCCAAATTCTTATTTATATTTTATCTGAAAATGTTGTAATAACAAATGTGACTTCCTTAATTAGAAAAGAGAGGCAGAATTAAGTTTTTTGCAATATTAATACAGAAAAAACACAGGAAAATGTGCGATGTCTTGTAAAGCAAGATACTATACCTGTCTGACCTCTTTATGAAAATAAACTGAAGATTATAAACAACCAAAATATTAGATCAAACAGAAACTGGTACTATTGTACTTTCCCCCTGAAAGACTGGCATTTCAAGATAAAGAATGAAGTTTCCAAATGAAAAATGTTGTTTATTTTAGGTGATATTTTGACATTTTATAATACATTCATGTGACAAATACTTGTTTCTGTAGAAGTTCCTGGTGATGTACAAGCTATACTCAAATGGCTAGGGGTTTTGGTTTTCTGGGTTAGCAAAGAGTCAGCTCCAAAAATTGTCTAACAAAATTTGCTCCCAGTTTTTGAGTGAGCTCACTGAGGATGCAAATAACAGAAAATGAAAAAGAGTGAACTAATGCTTTTCAGTAGAAAACAATAAGAAGACACTAAAGGTGCATATAATGGCATTCTGATTATCTGTGTCTATTTCAAATGTCATTTTAGAAATCACAAAGCTCCTTTTTCAGCACAGCACAGTAATAACTGCTCTGCCTCTGAAAGCTACAGGTGTTCTCATGTTCTTGAGCACTTAGAGGTGTGTGATTTGTTTATCTGCACAAACACAGGTACCAATGCAAAGTTTGAACCAAAATAAAATCCTAAAATCCTTCTGTAATCATTCCCCTAAGAATTGAAATATTTCTTCAGAAGGACATAATTTAAAAATTAAATCCCACTTTATTTATATTAAAAGAAATGTCTCTGGTAATTTTCCTGGACACGATAATGAACTTTTGGGTTTATCTGCGTGAAATCCACTGCTATATAAATTTGAGCACTTTGAGTACCTTTCAGTTTTTTTAATCTTTTTATTTATTTCAGAGGATGTTTCCCTTAAATTCCTTGTTCCATCGTGTATTTACCAATATGCTCCATTTTCTATCAGATTCTTTTTTTTTCTTTCTTTTTTTTTTTTTTTCTGGTCAATGCAACTGTATTTGTTCATGCAGAAATGTTGCATCTGTAGTGAAAGTCAAAAGAGTTCCATTTTTTTAGCTTGAGATGATTGCTTTAAATCCAGTTCCAGAGCAACAGGAATTTTCCCTCTATTAAGTATTACTGTGTGCTTATGGGAAAAAAAATTTAAAGTGTTATTCTTGGACTGGATGTCCACATAATACTTAAGAGTAACCAGTATCATGCTGAACCTCTCAGCTTGTCCACACAGTCTGAACACCAAAGCAGAACTCACATTATTCAGAATTGCTGTGGAAGCATATGGGACAACCTGATTCAACTTTGCACAAACCTCCTTTGTGACAAAATTGTTTTCCCACTTATCTGAGAAATTCAGGTAATATAAAAGATTAAATCTGCATCTTCATCATAGTTTAATAAGATGAGTTTCATAGTCCATTCAATATTGTAATGGTTCCTTTAATACCAGACTTGTCAACAGAGTGTTTCAAAGATAAATTTACCATTATATTCCTCACAGTCATTAACTGTCCATTTGTTTAAATATATATTTTTACTTATACATTTGAAAGTCTACAGCTACTACGTTTGCATCTCATGCTTTAATGAATTCATGCCAATGATCCAAATTAAAAGCCTGAGATGGCTTCATCAGCAATTATTAGCTTAGAAGTGTCAGATATTAGAAGTGGCATATATTACTTGCTTATACTTGATTCATCTATGGTGGTCAGTATCAAATGACAGATTCAAATAGATGACATCAAAAAAGAAAAGTCAAGTAATTTAGCTCCTTCTCTGAGCTCTGTCAGTACCAACTACTCTTAAAGAAAGCAAACCAGCAATATATCTGTACTTAAAAACTTTCAAATAAATGGTTCAATAATATTCTTAATTTCTTTCTTTTCTTTCTTTCTT
>VZRX01011897.1:0-48245 GCA_013398075.1 Notiomystis cincta
TTTGCTTCCAGCCCCACTTCTGAGCCCCCCCTCGGCTTTGGAGCAGCTTCATTAAAAGGAAACACAAACCAGAAGCAGAAGGAAGCACTTTTAAGTTGCTGGCAGCTTTGCCTGTCTATGAGTTATGAGGTCTTGCTTTATTCATGGGGCAGGGAAAAAAACGCTTATCTCCTCGGAGTCCATTATGTTTCATTTGGAGCCCGGGTGCAGTCGGTGCTTTGGCAGAAATATCCCGGTGCCCCGCTCACCCTCCCCAAACTTTATCTCCCTATTTCATTACTGGGAGTTGCACTCGCCCTGGTTTATCAGCGGTGATGGAGTGGATTGCTGACTTCTCTGCTGTCCTAGCAAAAATGAGGATGGAGACATTCTGCTCCAGGTTCCTGCTATTTTCAGAGACCTTGGCTGCATGATTTATTCATAAAAAAGCCATTATTTATGCCAAAGAAAGAAGACAGAATGGGTTAGCTTTTTAAGTGCTTATAATGCATTATATGGTACCTTAGCCTGCCAGACATCATTTATAATTGTAGAATCCCTTAACCTCCTTTTTCTGTTTTCCCTACCCTTCACATCAGTGCAGAGGGTGATAGCAAACTCAGTAATTAGCAGAAGTTGACAGATGTGGCAAGGAGAGGTAAGGTGAAATATCATTGAAGGAGACGTTTCTCCAGCACCTGAAGTGAAGGAAGACCCTCCCTCCTCCCAGCCTTGATCTCCCAGCACAGGCAGAGCCAGGAGTGGGGCACCACCACGGAGGATTCACTCCTGGGACCAGGCTCTGGGGTCCCTCCAAGCCTCTGCATCCCGGCCTTGCTCTTTTCCTGCAGGTCTCCCAGCTGGCTCTTGTCCCAGGGAGCCCATCCCTGCTCCCACTGCAGGCAGAACCTTGGGATGCTCAGGTTTGCTGCTGATGCCACGAATGCTCTGGCCCCCGGCCTTCAGGGCACACTTGCTGTGCCATGGGTGTTGTGAGGTCCCACCTCCTGCTCCCCCCCATTCAGGCCCCAAGCCCCCCTTCCTAAGCTCTTGCACAATGAGAACAAATCTCAGGACAGCATCAGCCAAAAAAAAAAAAGCCCCAAATCTGCAAATGTGAGTGATGGAGTTGAAGAGCAGAGGAGCTGTGGGCTGACCTGGCAGAGCTGAGGGCTGGAGCAGCAGCAGGAGCTCTGCTGACACCACCACGGTGCCAAGGCCACCTTTTGTCACCAAGTGAGGCTGTGTTTGTCTCTCTCAGGGCTGTGCTGTGCCTCTCCAGGTGAGAGCAGGTCACACCTGAGCTCAGCTGGGCAGGGCCATGGCAGCCAAGGTGCTGCTTGTTCTCTGTTCCTGCCATGGGCCCCAGCACGAGGGGGGGAATGCCTGCAGCCCCCCCGCCTCCAGAGATCAGTCACCTGCAAACCAGGCTCTGAGGGGACTTTAAACATCTCACAGAGTCATGAAGGGTGGAAAAGCCCTCTGAGATCCTCGACTCCAACCATTAACCTGCTTCCTGGGCCTGCTGCTGTCACGTCTGTGTCCTCTCATCACTGCTAAGGGTCTCATCAAGGCTGAAAGCAGTGGGAAAGAGATTTATATCCTGGAGGAGAGCACAGCATTCCCAGTATAACCCAGTCTGGAGTGGGTGCAGATATGATTTTGAAAGCAAATCTAAACCACAGCTGTCAAATCTGAGTGTTTGGAATGCCTGACCTGTGCCTGTGTCCAGCTTTGGATGTGTGGAAGGAGGGAAGGAGCTGTTTTCCCACGTGCTGGAGGTCAGGGGGGCTGCCCAGTGCGTTCCCCATGGGTGCAATGTGATGACCACAGGGCCAGAGCCCCCCACCAGGCCACCCCAACTCTGGGGGGGTTATGCTGTGTTTGTTCCCACCTGGAAGGAGACACCCACGCTCTGGACTGTGAGAGGAACCACAAGAAAAACAATTAGTGATGGGAGGTGAGAGGCAGCCTTGCCCTCCGGCTGCTCGCCCGGGCCGGATTCAAGGAGGAGAAAATCCCCATTAAAAGGCAGTGCCATTTCCAAGCTTCTCGAGTTCAAAAGCAGAGACAGAAATCTCAGCTCTGATTTTGCTTTTTAAGCCTAAGATAAATAAAAATGTAAGAGACGGGAAATAATGTAATGTAATCATCAAGGAGAAGAGAAACCAAAGGCTCGGCTCTCACACACACACGCAAATATAAACACACACGCAGAACACATTTTAAAACCAATTAAAATCCCTTTGCAGAGAAAGCTCTTTCACCCACTCTCCAGGATACAGGCTATCTGCTTCCTTGGCGCGCTGGATATGAATAATTAAAAGCTAAACATATGTTAAAAAATGCAAACAGTACATGATCCTGGAAACTTCCTCTCCTTATTATTATTTTCACAAGAAAGCTGTTAAATGGTTATAAAACTGGTGAAATGCACCAAGCTTGGCATCTCATGTGATTCCCTGTTCTGGCTAGGAAGGAGTTAAAACCATTTGGCAGAGACTAACCCATTAGGCCTAATAATTATGAAATTATAGAGGTACTCAGGTGACTGTTAATTTCACACATACTGTTCAGCTCGGTGGCTAATGAGAGCCTGAAGAACTCAAGTGCCTCATCTTTCTTGTTGAATGGTGACCTGCAATTAATGAGCTTCTGCAAGAAAAGGCAGCATTTTGCACTTGGGGCTAATAAGATGGCTTTTGTGCAGCAGCATTGTGATACCAGGAGCTTTCGAATGAAGATTAAGAACTTTTCTCCTTATTTATTTATGAGCTCTACGCAGTCCAAGAGACCACACATGCAGAGAAGCGGCCCTGGTGTGAGTCTTGGAAGAAACTTAAGAGCACAGTTGCTCCGAGGCAATGGCAAAAAATCCTCCTCCTCCTGCACTGGGTAGTAATGAGAGGGAATTGTGGAGCCCCTTCCCTGGAAGTGTTCAAGGCCAGGCTGGATGAAAGCAACCTGGGGTAGTGGAAGGTGTCCCTGCCCGTGGGAGGGGGATGGAATGAGATGAGCTTTAAGGTCCCTTCCAACCCAAATCCATTCTGGGATTCCAGGATTCTCTGAGCTAACAGGGCAACAGCTGCAGGGTGGTGGGGAGGACAGGGCAGAGTGGGGCTGGAGAAAGAAACAGGCCAAGAGCCCCTTTTCCCTCATGGGTTTCTGCACACCCACCCACCTCTGCCACAAAGGCCCGAAAATAAGTCCCTTATGTGACCAAGCACAGCTCCTGCCTTCGTGACAGTTCCCTGTTCAGGACCTGAAATCAATCCCAGAGGTTTCCAGAGGCGCCAGTGCATTTTCTGGCTGTTTCCAGACTTGCATAAGTGCTGTGAAATCTGCCTGGCTGGGACGTGAGTGCAGGAATCCCCAGGGCTGCAGCTCCTGGGCAGCAGAGCCCAGGCCCAGCCAGACCTGCCCAGCCCAAATCACAGAACCACTGAGGCTGCAAAAGCCCTCCAAGACAATCCAGTCCAACCTGTGACCAGTGCCCACCTTGTCACCAGCCCAGAGCACTGAGGGCCACCTCCAGTCATTTCTTCTCCAGGGATGGTGATTCCACCACTGCCCTGGGCAGCTCCTTCCAATGCCTGACCACCCTTTCCATGAAGAAATTCTTCCTAATATTCATCCCTGGCCCAGCCTGAGGCCGTTCCCTCTCCTCCTGTCCCTGTTCCCTGCGAGCAGAGCCCGACCCCCCCTGAGCCCCCTCCTGTCAGGGACTTGTGCAGAGCCACAAGGGCCCCCCTGAGCCTCCTTTGCTCCAGGCTGAGCCCCTTTCCCAGCTCCCAAACCCAAACTGGCTGCTGCTCTCCAAGCACAGACATTTGTCAGAACCCAGGACGTCCCTGCCCTCGCTCTGTCAGTGTTTGCACAGTTATTCTTGGTGGCAGCATTATCATAATCATTATTATTAACACCAATTTTATCTTTAAATGCCTGCTTGCATTGACATTTGCCTTATGCTCACACACAGAGCACTAAGCCCCCTCCCAGCTGAAGCCAACCAGCCCTTCAGAGTGTTCCCACCATCATCTGTGTTAGAGCAGCTCCAAAATGCCTCCTCCCTCCATCCTGGCTATTCCCCCTCCCTTGAGGTGACCCTCTGGCTCTTGGCCTCACTCCCAGAGGGAGGAGAAGCTGGACCAGGACACAGGAGCACCAAGCTGGGATCCAGGAGGCAGGGACTGGTTCCATGGTCCTTTTCCATGGGTTGGGAGCCCATCCTGAGGAGGTCCAGTGGTGCCTGGCTCTGGTCTGTGCTCCTGCAGCTCCCCATCACTAAAACCTGTGGTCTCTCCAACCTCCTGGAGAGCCCAGCTGGTCTGCAGGAGTTTGCCAGATAAAAATCTAATGGAGAAGATTTCTGGACACCCCAGCAAGGTCTGTCCCCTCTTTCCAGGTGGGTCCTGGCTCCCCAAGGGTTCATTCTTGTGCTGCTTGTCCAGAAGGAGCTAAAGATGGTGGGTCCCAAATGTCTCTTGGTCCTTGACAGTGCACAAAATAATCATAGCAGGGTTTGGCTTGGAAGGGACCTGAAGGATCACTGACAGAAGCTGTTGACCCTGCTCCAGCACATCCAGGCTTTCCTTTGAACCCTCTGAGAACAGCTGTGCTTTCATTGGCCCCAGTTTTCCTCTGAGGCTGCAAACAGAGCACTCAGGTCCTGGCAGGTCCTGGCAGGTGCCTCCTCACAGTAATTCTCTGCTGTTATTTCTAAGGTTTATTCTGTGAGGACCTGAGGCAAGAACAAACCTCTGCCCGTGGCACAAGAGAGCCCATGGAGCCCCACGCTGGCCAAGGATGATCATCCAGGAGAACCTGCAGCCCAAGCAAGGCCTCCTCTCTGCAGAAAGCAGGTGCAGGCCATGGGTTGGAAGTGACCTTAAAGATCATCTCATTCCAACCCCTCACCTTGGGTAGGGGTGCCACTCACTAGATCAGGTTGCTCAGGTCCTCCCTGTCCCTGCAAAGCTTCTCCTCACCTGGAACATTGCCCATGTCCTGCTCTGACTGACACTGGAGGCTCATCCCGGCCTGGGTGAGGCACCAGGACTCAGCTGCTCCACAGCCACCCCACAAGCCCCAGTTTCTCCAGTGAACTGTGGGGAGAAGGAGCTTTTGGGGAGCCATTGCAGCGTCCAGTGTGCATCTCCCAGTGCCCTGGGTGAGGTGACAGCCAGGCAGGACCCTTTGCTGTGCAGGGGACACTGATGGCAGCAGGGGTGAATCCAGAGGTGCCCACCAGCTCCTGTGGGCACTGTTGTGCTGTGCCTGTGGGCACACCCCTGCAGGCAGTGTCACTGCATGGGGACACCTGAGGGCTCCTGGGGCTGCCCTGGCACCTCTCCTGTCACTGTGAGTGTGACCTCGTACTGCCACAGCCTGGGCACCTCTCCTGTCACTGTGAGTGTGACCTCCTCCTGCCATCTAACCACGGTGGTGCCACCACAGCCCAGGGCAGAGTTAAGGCCAGCCCTGGGTTTGAAGGAAATGATCTTCCCTTGCAGGAGCAGCATATCCCACTCTGTCAGCACATCCTGAATTCCTGCTGCTTCCCTGCCCCCTGCCTCCATCTGCAGTGTCACTGAACCTGAGAGCCACCCAGGGGGTTGGGTTGGAGGAGACACTAAAGGTGATCCACCCCTGCCATGGCAGGGACACCTCCCAGTGTCCCAGACTGCTCCAAGCCCTGTCCAACCTGGCCTGGGACACTTCCAGGGATGGGGCATCCAAAGCCTCTCTGGGCACCCTGTGCCAGGGCCTCCCCACCCTTACAGGGAATGATTTCTTTCTGACATTTAATCCAAGTCTACTGTCATTCCTTTTGAAGCCACTCCCCTTGCCCTGGCACTGCTTTGCCCCACAAAACCCCCACATCCCTACAAGATCCCCTCCCAGTGTTCCTGGCTGGCCGTGCCTGGGATGTTCATTCATGAGGTGCCCCCGTCTCTCTCCTTCCATCCCGTGTGACAGCAGCCCCCACCCTCAGTCTGCCAGAGGAGGCACATCCCCAGCCAGCCCTGAGGTGCTGCAGCACACCTGGGCAGCTGCCCCTGGCTGGGTTTGGGAGCAGCCAGCCTGACCCAGCGAGGGGCTCCTGCTGAGGTGGCTCAGCCTGGGTGCCACCCTGTCCCCCTCCCGTGGGGACCTCGCGGGTGGCTCCCGCCCGCTGACAGAGACAGAGCAGTGTCACATCAGAGGGAGCCGTGCTGACGAGCTGGGGGGAGGACGTGGGAGCTGTCAGGAGCTGGCACTCAGCTTTCCATGGGTGGCCTTTGGTTGTTTTGCCTTCCTCTGCTCAGAGTCAATCATGCGGCCACGAGCGAGGCGCCCTTCAGCGGAACCGAGGGACGGAGGCACTGGAATGGATCTGACAGGGTGGGTGACGGCTGCCACCCTGCTGAGCCTCGGGTGAGCCAGGGGAGGGGAGGAGGAGCTGGGAGAAGGTCTGAGCCCGCAGCCTTGCTGGGACAGGGAGGGCTGAGGGGACGCTGCCACCTCCCAGCCCTGTCCAGCACCTGCTGCTCTCCTCCAGCATCCCCTCGTTCAGCCTGAGCCAACCTCTGTCCCTGCCTGTCCCCTCAACTCAGCTGTCTCTGCTCCCTGGCTGCTGAGTCTCTCCCTCCTCCAAAACACCCATTTTCAGACATTTCCTCACGTGTGCAATGACTAAATGAGCACATGCATCAGAGTCCCTAAAAATGCCTCATTTTTATGTCTCGTGTTGGAAGCCCAACATTCCCAACACGTTGGCGGGGTAGGGACAGGCTCCTTTCCACATCATGCATCCACAGCCTAAAAATGAGGGTGTTCATGTGGGAAAAAATATTATTTTAGGAGTGTCTGGAGGTCCATGGGAGCTGCTGGAGCCCTTTGTAAGAACCTGCTCTCCTGCTGTTGTGCAGGGGTGAATCTGGGCTCTCCTTGGCTGGAGAAGAAAGAGCTGCCAGTGCCCAGGCTCAGGTGTCCAGCAGAGCTGGGGGCAGGTCTGGAGGGTGATCCTGGCTGCAAAGGGACCAGAGATGGTTCCTAAAGTGGCTGCTTGAGCATCTCAGGAGGGACAGTGAGGCTGGGCTGAGTTCTTAGGGTCTGCTCCTACAACATCCCCACCTTCCCCTTCTTCTTTGGGCTCAGCCTATTTTGGACAGGTTTTATTTTTTACCTGTGGTACCAAAGCCCACAGCTCCCTCAGCAGGGCCTGGACTGAGCTGGTGCATCCCACAGGCTGCTCCTGCAAGCACATCCCAGGAACTGCTTGTCCTGTAGGGTTGCTCCAGCTCCCTGTGGAGTCTCCACGTGCCCCCTTCCCTGTCTCATTCCCAGATTACTCATGAAGGAAAAGGTGCACTGGAGGTAAAGAGGCAGCACTGAGCTTCCCAAACCCCTCACCTGACCTCTCTCCCATCCACATTTCCAGAACTTGCCTGGGAGAACATCTGCAGAGACCCTGTCAGGTGCATATTGACACAGCCCCTGCCAGGGACTGCTCCCTGGTGAGGAGACTGGGTTGAGTGACACACTCTGCTCCTGACAAAGCCAGGCTGGATGTTGCTCATTTCCTCGTTATCTGCTACAGGTTTGTGAGAGCTTGTTTGCTTAATTGTTCCAGAGCTTTTTGGGTAATCAGAGTTGAGCTGACACGTTGGGAAGTCCTGGCTCTCCTTTCCTGAATCTGCCCTTTCCCAGCCCCAAGAACTCCGGATCACAGCCTGTTGCAGCCCTGGGATGACCCTGTCCCAGCTCTGAGTCCCCTGACCCCAGTGGGCTGGCTGCTGCTCCTGTGGTGTCTCAGAGCTTTCCCCACTGCCACCCATCCTGTGGGGATGGAGATGCTGCAAATGTCTCCTCCTCCTCCAGCCAGCCCTGTCCTGCCCCGCAGAGATTCTCAGACAGCTCAAGGAAAGATGCAGGGTCTTGGTTGGGGGGGACACGCGATGGTTACGAATGGCTCCTGTCCTGCTTTGCTCTCTCCCATTTTCTGGGACCTCAGCACATCCTGGGAAGCAGAAGAGAATGTTTCTGCTGTGCTGCCATCGTGGGGAGCCCCAGGCTCTGGGTCACGTGTGGTACCACTGAACCCCCACTGTCCTGAGCACCTCTGCCAGGGCAGGGCAGGTGCCTTCTGGGCAAGAGAGATGAAGGCTGCACCTGTCTCGTGTCCAGCAGCAAACCTGTCCCTTGCCAACAACACTGGGACATCCTGTGCCGAGCACAGAGCGTGTGGAGCGCTGGGGCTGAGCTGCTGCCCTGCTGGAGGATGAGCTGGCAGGCTGGGATCATGGCCCTCAGCATCCTCAGCCAGGAGCAGAGGCCAGGGAGAGCTGCAGGGAGCTCAGGGGAGCTGGAGGTGGCTGGGGTGGTCTCCCCAGGCAGGGGTGGAGAGGGCCCTGGGGGGCTCAGCAGAGAAGGCAGCGAGGCTGGGCCCAGCTGGGGCTCAGCTCTCTGCACTCCTCGGGGTGGGCAGGGAGAGGGGGGCACGGGGTGGCCGTGTCTGGCCAGACTCCCCTGCAGTCCTGCATCCCCAGAGCTCAGGAGGGGGGCTGGGGACCACATCTGGGGCTGTGCTGTGATGTCCTTCCCTGAGAGGGCCACCCAGGGGGCCAGAAGACAAACCCAGCATGTGTGTGAGTGCTGCCCTTCAGGGGGATCCTCCTGCCTCTTCATTTTCTGTCCTTGGTGGATTGTTGTTCCCCAAAGTGTCCGGTGCCACTCCCACAGTGCCCCTGTGCTCAGAGCTCCCTGCCAGCATCTCTGGGGGCTTTACCTGAGTGGGGTGAGCCCCCTCCCACCTCAGCAGACTCTGAGATGTGGTGAGAGCAGCTTGCCCTGACTCTGCAAAGGATCTGGGGCACCAGGGACTCTTCCACAAACTTCCTGGCTGCTCTTCTCCTCAGTTTCCCCATCCACATGATGTGGGCAATGGGCTGTCTCAAGGGGATGGAGAGAGCAGTGCTACCTCTACCTGTGCAGTCCTGGCACCAGGCAGAGCTGAAAGATGCATTTCTGTGTGACCAAGGAACGCTGAAGAAATGGAAGTGAGACAGGGAGGTCCCTCAGCTGCACAGGGATGTGCAGGGCAGCAGAGTCAGGGCAAGGGCAAACCACTGGGCAGAGCCATCCCGGGGTGCAGGGAGCCCCCAGAGGAGCCCCCCACACATGGGAGGGCAGGACAAAGCCTTGCAGTGCCTGGGCTGCTGAGCTCAGCTCATCAGAGGGAAGGCTGAGAAGTGTTTTGATTGCAGCGTGTAAGTGCCTTCATGGGGATAAAATCCCAGGTACTAAAGGGCCCTTTAATCTGGCTGTGAAAGACAGACCAAGGACCAGCAGCTGGGAGCAGATCCACAGGAGATATATTTAGAAATGAGGCACGGTGTTAATGGAGGCAGAGAGGGGAGAGAGTGCCCAGGGATGACTCAGAGCAGGGCTGGACCCCCCTGCAGAGGAGCTGAAGTGAGCCCGAGGCAGGGGGTGCAGAGGGGCTGCCTGCAGGTCACACCCAGCACAGCTGTGGTGGTGGCAAGGCCACAGGTGTGGCCCCACGGCACAGATGGGGAAACTGAGGCACGGAGGGGCAGCTGTTGGGAGGGCCAGGTGTTTGCACACACGGATCAGGTGTCTGTGTTCAGGTGTGCCCCTGGCAGCCCGCTGCTGACACCCAGAGCCACCTGAGGCACCCCGGGCTAGCCCACCTGGCCGCCATCTGTCACGCCAGAAGGGCACAGGTTTCCTGTAGCTCCTGTGTCACATCTGCCAGCCCTGCAGAGACGTCTCAGGTCCCCCTGAGCTTCTTGAATTGCACCAGGAACCTCTGCAGAGGGCCTGGCTTACCCCCCTCCCCTGCAAGCCCCGCTTTCGGCTCAGTAATTATTCTGCACAGACACTCAGATGAGAGAGGCCCCGTTTCATGTACCTCTCCCCAGGCTCTTCATTACAACAGCCCGACATGAGGGCTGCTCTGATCCCAAGCCCCTGGCAGGCTCCCTCCTGCCTCTGGAGAGCTGGTGCTGCACGTGTGGCCACTTCCCCTCGCGGCACAGATGTTCAGGCAGGATATCTGATACAGCAGGATTAGTTCAGTGGTGTAATGAGGTGATTAAGGACTCAGGTAGCCCTGGCCCCTGTCAGGTACTCGGGGATCTGAGCCCTGCAGGGTCCCTGTGGGTAAGGCACTGCTGTGAAATGGGGTTGGTGGGGTGAAAGTCATCATCAAGTCATCATGGAGACATGGAATGGTTTGGGAAGGAATCTTACAGACCATCCCATTCCACCCTTGCCATGGCAGGGACACCTTCCACTGTCCCAGGCTGCTCCAAGCCCTGTCCAACCTGGCCTTGGACACTGCCAGGGATGGGATATCTGTGGGACCTGGCTGTTCCTGTCCTCTCTGGTGCTGGAGCAGTGCTGGGAGGTAAAGGCAGGAGCCACTGGTGCTGCTGAGGCAGCTGTGCTTCAAGGCTCTGTTATCTTTGGGGGACAGAGCGAGGTGCCAGTCTCACTTCCCAGGGAATGGGCACGGCCCCGAGGCTGCCAAAGCTCCAGACGTGCTCAGACAATGGTCTGAGGCACAGGGTGGGACAGCCGGGGTGCCTGAGCAGGGCTGGGAGTCGGGCTGGATGATCCTTGTGGGTCTCTTCCAGCTTGGGATATTCCATGATTCTCTGGTTCGCTTTGCTTCACTCCCCTGGAGATCCCAGCTGACACAGAAGGGCTCATGTGAACCGTGGGACTGTGCTCTCCGTGAGCTGGAAAGGCTTTAACTTTCTCCTGTGGGAAGATCTGTGGGCATAGAGCCAGACCAGAGCTGGGGAGGGAGCAGGAGCTGCACCAAGGGCTGTGCAGTGGAAAATGAGGGCTCACAGCCACCCGAGTCACACCTGTGAACTGCTGAGAGGGGCTGGGGCAGCACCAGCAGTGCCCTCTGAACAAGCTGTGCACAAGCAGGGGTGTCATTTACCCCTTGTCTGGAGGCACCAAAACACCTGCCAGGTGTCTCTGCCCTGACAGGCTTCCCATGGAAGTGGCTGTGTCAAGTCTGAGCTGGGTGTGGAGGGCAGCTGGGAGATGCCCTCAGCCCTGCCATACCAGCCTGGGGAAGGGCTGCTGTGCCCAGGACTGGGAGCTGCTGAGTGCTGTTGCCTGCCAGAGGAGCAAACTCAGTGCCAAGCTTGATGGAGAGAGAAGGTTCTGCTCCTGTGCTGTTTTGCAGCAGCAAACTGTGGATGAAGCTGTAAAAGCCCAGGTAATCCCTCAGTCGGCCCAGCTCTCCAGGGCTGGGGAGGAAAGGCAGGGTCACAGCAAGCAGGAGGCTTTCCAGAACTGTGCCAGGGCTCTGCACGTCCCCCCAGCTCTGGCCCTGGCTGCAGAGCTGGGAAAGCACCTGCCAGCCTGCCTGGGAGGTTTGGGGACGCCGTTTGCTGGCAGTTCTCCATCTGCACAACCTATGGTGCTGACAAGCCCCACTGAGGACTGGGGGGGAGCCAGCATCTGGCTGCCGACCACCTCTCCCCTCCCTGGCTCCAGCAGCACAAAGAGCTGCAAATCACCACTGAAAAAGAGCTGGTGTGTGTGCCCTGGGGACAGCCACCACCTTGTCACCGCGGCACAGTCACAGGTGGAGCATCTGGTGCCAAGCGTGTGCCTGTCCCACAGCGGAGCCAAAGAGGTGCCTGGCTCTGGCTGCTTCCCTGTCAGCCTCCCCTGGGAATCCCTGGTTCCCTCCCCAGGAAAAGAGCCCCTGTGACCAGGCTGGAAGATGACACTTCCAGGATTACCAGCCCTGCTGGAGGCCCCTGAACCTGCAGGTGATGACTTCACCCTGGGGGAAGGTGTGGCAGCCAGGCGTGAGCTGGAGTGGGAAAGGCGGCTGTTCTTTGAAAAACCCAACATTTATTAGATGTGCGGGCTGGGGGCAGAGACACGTTTGGAACAGCATCACAGCAAATCCTGCTGTGATCCTGCGTGCCCAGCCCACTCGAGGCAGCTCTGCCCCCACTCTCCTTCCCCTCGGGTGGTTGTTTTGGTTCCCTGGCTGGGGAGAGGTGCCTGGGTCAGGTAGTGAAGGCTCTTTCCAGTGCCCGGTGCTGCCATGCCCTCCAAACCCCGCTGTGGTTCCGTTCCAGACACGAACACTCTGGTGTGTCCCCAGGCGCAGGAGCACAGCTGGGTGACTCCCGCAGCCGAAGTCAAGCCGCTGGTGCTTTGAGACCCCCCAGAGCAGCCCCAAACGGGAGCTTTGCTCTGCTCCAAGCCGGGAGAGCGGCATGGAGCCGGGAGCCGGCGCGGTGACAGCCACAGCGGGGCTGGGACACCCGGGGCACGTCCCGGGATGGGGGCGGAGGTGCGGAGCGGGGCTGCCGGAGCAGGGCCGGGGCATTGGCCTGGCTGACATTTAAAGGTCCCTTTCAACCCGAACTCCTCCGTGAGGCTCCGAGCACGGGCTGGGGGGAGCAGGGCCATGGGGGGTCTGGCTCGCAGCGCTCTCCTAACGACAACCATCTCTTGTGGCTTCTCCCTGCGGGCCCCGCGGCGGTCAGGACCTGCTGGAGAAGGGCTGATGAGCTGCAGATGGGGCAGCCTGTGCCCATCCACGGCCGCGGGAAAGGAACGGCAGAATCTCTGCTCCCTCCCTCGCACCGCCGTCCTCGGCAGGGCCGGGGGGCCGGAGGGGATCGCTGCCCTTGCCCACGGCAGCATCGCCCTCCCATCCCTCTCCCCAGGAGTACTTGAAGCACCGGGGGAGGCTGGAATTCACAGGAAAGTTCACTGGCCTTCCTCCAGTCTCATCAGCATGACAATTGCTCTCTCGCCTGCTCTGTTTCAGATCCTACCCTTAACATTTAACCACTCCCCATTAATTTCCAAATTGCCACACACATCGCGGAGTCATTCCTTCCCCGCGCTGCTCTCAATGCCGAGGCCGGGCTATTCCCAGGGAGGCCGGGGCCGGGGGGCAGACCTGGCTGCGGACCCCCGGTCCCGGGAGGGAGTATGGGAACAGGAGGAGAAGGGAGCTGGGGACCCGCCACTTGGCTTTGTCTGGTGGCAGACACATGGAGCACATTAGCAGCCTTTCAGTGGAAGTTTGATCGATGGGGAAGGCTTTCTAACTGACTATCAAAGCACGCATGGTATGTGAGAAGCAGACACCAATTAGTGATGTCTTTTTAAAGGCTGCCTTGTTAAGAGGGGAATAAGGGGAAAGAATGAAATTGGCCAGAAAACATGGAGCTATTTAACCTTAATTAGAAGAAAGGTGTGGGCTTTGTGAAAAGGCCATTTCTGAAAGGGGTTTTTCTCCCTGGGTATAAAGAGATCCTGCCTACTTGTTAGAGACTTGTTAGAGTTTATAAGGCTGGGCAGGAGGCTAACTTGTAGAAATGCCTTTTATGCCACTTGAATGTGTGGCTTGCTTATTATAGTCTGCCATCCTGCCAGGGTGGCTGGTGGAGAGGAGAGGAGAGAGCAGCACTGCCAACTGGCTATAAATTTCATGAACATCATAAATGTAAGTGCTTTCTGGAGAGCTGTACAGATTGCACATAAAAGTCCCCCTTCTGTCCCTGTAAACTAAAAAGAGGGCTTTTTTGGCAAATTAAAAATTGTAGAGTGTCTTCCATGCTGAGCTAGGAAGCAGCCAGGCTACAAATCCACAGCTCCAAAGCCACGGCCGCGCAGGGAGGTCTCCCGCACACGCTGGCACCGCCGCTCCCGGTGCCACCGTGTCCCCGGGCGAAGCAGGACCTGGGGACACGCTGGGCTCCCCGGGGCTTGTGAACGCGGCCGCCTCGGTGCCTGTGCCAGCAGCGGGGACAGGGCAGAGCGCGCCGCTGCACTGGGGCTGCGGAGACCAGAGAGGGGCTTTTCTGGGAGCCGTGGGCCCCAGCGCTGCTCCCGGCGCTTCCCCAGCGCTCCCCGCGACCTTGGGGGCTCCCGGCACCTTTGGGCGCCGCCGTCCTGGCCGGCCCCCGGCAGTGCCCGGACCCGTGCGGTGCACGCAGGGCTGGCAGCACAGGGGGCTGCGGGCACCGGCAGCGCTCGGGGAGGGCGACACGTGCTCGTCCCCTGCTGCGGACCCCGACACCGGACGCGGTAAATAAGCACAGAAAGAGGCGTTTTCTCCGTCAGCTGAACAAGCCCGTGCTTTATCCCCGGCGCTGCTGCGCTGCGCGCTGCTGGGCTGTGCAGCCCTGCCAGGAACATTCCCAGCCTGCTCCCGTTAAAGACGCAGCGCTCGAACCTCGCGGGGCTGCGCGGCCTCGAGGGTCCGTGGTGGGATGGCGCCTGCTGTCTGCACAGCCAAGCGAGCTCAGCTCCGCACCGCACGGATCACGGCTCTTTTCTTCCCCTCGCTGTTTAATAAGGACCATAAATATTCTCTAATGACTGCATGGAGCTGGCGTTTAGAGCAGTCACGGCGCACGCACACACAGGGAGATGCTCCCACCGACCACCTGAGGCCTGGGGCAAGGCGTTCCTGCACAGGGGGCGGGAGAAAGGGCTTCCAGCCCAGGCTGACAGACACGGCCAGGCAGGGCAGGCAGAGGGCTTTGGTCTGGTTCACTGCTGTCTCAGCATCCCTGCCAGCCGTGAGGGCTGCACTGCTTGCTCAGGGTCAAAACTGATTTTGGGGGCATGGCCAAGTGGGACTGGCCAGGAGAGCCCCAAAAACACACACACAAAGTGATGAGGCTCTGCCACGACCCTGTGCCAGTGAGAGATGTTTTAGTCCCCTGAGGCAGCTTCAGCTTTTGCTTCCCATGGGCTGTTCCTGTTCAGCACCAGCTCCTGCCTGGAACCTTGTGGAGGTGGATGAAATTCTACTTGGAGGAGACCACAGCAGGCACAGGTCCCCAGTGTTTTGGAGTTTCAATCCTAGAACATCCTGAGCTGAAGGGACCCACAAGGATCAGTGAGTCCAACCCAGGCCCTGCCCAGACCCCCCAACAGCCCCACCCTGGGCACCCCTGGCAGCGCTGTCCAAAGGCTCCTGGAGCTCTGGCAGCCTCGGGGCCGTGCNGAGATCCGTGATATCTTTGGATCCTTCTTTAGTTGTGGTGTCCAAAACTGCCCCAGCACTGGAGGTGAGGCTGCAGCTGAGTGGGACAGTCCCCTCCTGGGGCAGTGCCCTGCTGGGCCCTGCCATCCCAGCTCCTCGAGGCTCTCCTGGGCCAAGCACAGGGGGTGGGTGCCAAGCCCTCGGGGCTCCTTTCCCTTTCTGCAGAGCGCACGTGCCCGAGCCCCCAGCAGCAGCAGGGAGCTGTGGCTTCAGCTAAATGAGAACCAGGGCTCAGCGAGGCTGCTCTCCAACGTGACGGCACGTCAGTGTGTGCAGGAAGCTCCCTCACTCTCAAATCCAAGGAAAAGCACGTTCCCCGGGCCTGAGAGCCCATTGCCTTGCAGCCACCCAGTTTCCCAGCTGTGACACATCACACAGGATCCCTCAGCCACCGTGCTGTGGCTTTGGGCAGCCCTGCTCTGCGCCTCCTGAGGTGCTTCCCCAGCAGGAGACTGGAACTCCCACAGCGTGCTGGGGTCCAGGATGAGCAGGAGAGATGGGAAAGCAGCCTGTGGTTGTGGTGCCATGCACAGGCACTCAGGCATTGGCACAGCTTCATCCCGAGCCAGCCAGCTCTGGGACACCGAGGAGACGCCGCGTGGGCACGGAGCCATGGCACTCTGAGGGCTGCTCCCAGGTGGCAGGTTGGGCTCAGCATCTCTCTTTGGAGGCTCAGGGAATTCCCTGGAACTCGGGAGGACTCGTGTTCAGTTGTAGCTGGCCTCAGTTTGCAGCAGCTGCCCTGGGCACGTCGAATTTACCACACAGAGGGCGAGCCCCTTGTGTGCCCGTGAGGCCGTGGGGCTGGGCTGGTCACACTGGAGCCGTGCCAGGATGTGCCACAGGCGAGCTGGGCACACCTGCACACCCTGCCATGCCACCCACACCCCTGCACCAGTCCCCAGCTCCAATTTTGGGCAGCTGAGTGCTGTAGGGGACCATTTCCCCCTCTCTGCCGATGCTCCCGGGTGCCGCAGCCCCTTTCCCAGCCTGGTGCTCCCGTGTTTCAGCCGCGTCCCGCGGGAGGAGCAGGTGGCAGCAGCGGAGGAAGGCAGACACGCCGGTGCCAGCCCCTCCCAGCCGCAGGGACGGCGCAGGGTGAGGTCCTTGCAGCCCTTCCGGAGGGCGATCCTGCCCCGGCGAGGCTGCAGGGACCTGCCGGGGGGAGGAACATCAAACCGGAGCGAAGCCCGGAGTTCGGGGTGGGCAGCTGCCCGTGACGGCGGCTCAGGACGGGGCTGTCACCAGCGGGGCTCGTGCCAGCCTGTCCCCAGCTCAGGAACGTGCTTGGGAGCGCCGGGGCAGCACGGGTGGCTCTGCTGGGGTCAGGATGTCCCCAAACTGCATCTGGAGCCCTGGGCAGTTTTTCAGCACCCTCAAAGCTCTCCTTGCCCGTCCTCACGGACCCCCCGCACACCCCTGCCGAGCAGAGACAGGCTGGGTTGGAGCGTGACCTGTCCTCAGATGACTGAGGCTCAACCAAAATAACCCCGGCCCAAGCCAAGTTGGACTGCCAGGACAGCCTTTTGCATCAGTTCCCTAAATTAGAATAATACTGAAGTGAAGCTGGCACAGGGACAAGCCTGGTGCTGGGAGGGAGGCAGGAAGGACACCAGCACGTTCCCAGGCCCCTCTCGCAGCGCTGGGCTGGGGTTTCTCCACCGGGAGGGGCTCTGGGGGCTCTGGCAGGGCTGGCAGCCCCCTACCCAGGTGTGGGCACCTGAGGACAGCGCAGCACGATGGCTCCTCGCTGGGTGCCCTTCACAGCCCTCCCGGCCGTGCCTCTCCTTCCCCCCGCTCGCCGTGAGCCTGCTGTGACTGCACCGCGCCCTCCGGGCAGCGCCGGTGTCACCGGGGCAGGGGACTCTGCCCTGAACACCTCTCAGAGCCGGTGACAGCGCGGGGACACCGCAGGGATGGGCTGTCCCCACTGCCGGCTGAGGGGCTGAGGCTCCCATCGCAGCGCTGCTGCTGTGACATCCCACTGGGGGGCCTGGCCCGGGCACAGCCCTTGTCTCCAGCCGTGCTTTAAGCCAGCAAAGGGCATGTGGGGACAGTCCCTCACGTGTCTGCAGGGCTGGGGAGGGGCTGCCTGGCCTCGGGATCCCTGGGATTTGGAGCCAGGCGGGGATGAGTCCCCAGATCAGAGGGGCTGAGCTCACCCTCGCCCTGTGAAAGGGATGCAGTGGGCAGGGAGCACCTGCCCCATCCTCGGCCCCTCACCTTGGCTTCAGGCCTCTGACCTGCAGCCCCAGGGCTTGGCGAGAAATGCAATTTGAGATGTGGTTTGAGGAGGTCTGAGAGCCCCAGATCTGCTCCCAGGGCAAGGGAGAGGGACAGGGCTGTATCAGGAATTCTTTCAGCCCCCAGCTGGGTTCTCTGTTTCCTCCCACGTGCCAGGAGTCCTGCTTGGAGCCAGCCTGTGACTCCGGGAGGGGCTGGACCGTGTCTGCCATCTGTCCTTGCCCCTCTGCAATGGCACAAGGCTCTCGGGGTGCCCTGAGTGTGGTGGGCTGTGCCCCCCAGCCTGGGCCCCCCCAGCAGGGCCACGGGCACAGCACTGGCACAACCCAGATGTGCTCAAACAGCTAAGCTGGAGCTGTGCAGCCCTGCCCTGCTGCTCTGCCTGGCGCGGCGGGCAAAGCCCTGCCATGGTCACAGAACCGTGGAAAATCTGTGCTGGAAGGATCATGGATCAACAATGAACAGGGATCCACAAGGATCATGGATCCACAGGGGTCACAGATCCACAAGGACCACAGATCCACAGGGATCACAGATCCACAAGGATCATGGATCACAAGGATCACAGACCCACAGGGATCACAGCAGCTCGGCTCCTGGCTCTGGAGGGAGCAGGGCAGAGTCAGACCCTCCCACAGGTTTGGGGTGCCTGTGCTTGCCCCCAGGAGCCCCCTAAGCACCCCGGGCTGGGCCGTGGTGGTGCTGCCACCTTGGAGGGCTGGATGTGGGCAGTGCCCGAGGGGCTGTGAGGGTCAGCAGCAGGGCTGGGGCTCCAAATCCCAAACCATAGGGTCCTGCCACCCTGAGGTGGCACCGTGGGGACCCTGCAGCTCTCACAGTGACAAGAGGCAGCTGCAGACCACCAGCCCCTCCCTGGAAAAACCTCCTGGCTCTGAGGCACGGCTCGGTCCAAGTGCAAAACATCAGGGGTTTGGCAGGAAAAGATTCCTGGGGAACTTCCAGCCTGGCAGAAGGGAGAGCTCAGCACGCACAGGAGGGGCGGGGTCCCTGGAGGCAGGGACAAGGGCAGTGCCACTGTGATCCCTGCCCTGCTCTGAAGCAGAAATCAGCGCGGGATTTGCCCACAGAGGCGTCTCCGTGTGGGAAGCTGAGCCGGGGCAGGGGGGCTGCCAGCCTGGGCCATGTGCAGGGCACCAGAGCAGCTCAGGGGCTCTGCCACTCCCACAGAAACCCTGTGACCAGGGCAGTGCCAGCTGCTGACAGGAACAAGCCCCTTTAGGGATGAAGTCGTTTTGCTGCAGGTGCAGTAAGAGAACTGTGTGTGTGCTGTGACAGGGCACAGGGTTCCACTGATCCAGCAGAAATCAGAGGGTGTCCTGGGGGGCTCAGAGGATGTGCAGGACTGAGGCAGAAATCAGGGATCACAGAATCCCAGAGTGGTTTGGGTTGGAAGAGACCTCAGAGCTCATCCAGTGCCACCCCCTGCCATGGCAGGGACACCTCCCACTGTCCCAGGCTGCTCCAAGCTTCATCCATCCTGGCCTTGGACACTGCCAGGGATCCAGGGGCAGCCACACCTGCTCTGGGCACCCTGTGCCAGGGCCTGCCCACCCTCCCAGGGAAGAATTTCCCCCTGATATCCAATCTAAACCTCCTCTCCTTCAGCCTTTGTCCTTCAAAGCTGTTTTAAAATGGTTTTACTGCATATGTGCAGCTTGAAAAAGCAGAGAAAGCCCTGAGCTGATTCTGCCCTCCCTCCAGTGGCATCTGGAGTCACTTCAGGCTGTGCTGTGCTTTGGAGAAGTTGCCTGGAGCCTTTCCCACAGCACTGGGACCTGCAGGAACCACCCAGCTCGTGCTCTGCAGTGGCATCCACTGCCCATCACCTCAGTGGGAGCCCCAGGTCTGCTGGCACTGACCCATCCCCACCCAGGAGGGTGCAGGAGCCCCCCCAGTTCCCAGGGCACACAGGCACCCCCATGAGCAGCCCTCAGAGCCCCCTCTCTGGGCAGCCTGGTGTGAAGGGGGAGTGTGGAACACCTCCAGGGCAGGAGGAGGCCCCTGGGCACCCTGATGGGAGCTCTGAGTCTCTCAGAGGCTCTGAGGGATGTCCCAGCTTGCCCTCAGGGGCTCTGATCAGCATCCCAGCCCATGCCTCTCCTTCCCAGGGCTGGCATCTTCCAGGTCCTGCTCTCCCTCTGCCTTCATGTTGAGGGATGCAGTCACCCCATCAAACTCCAGGGATTTTTGTCCCACCAGTTGTGTTCCCTGAGCTGATTTGGTGAGCCCATGGACAGAGAGCTGGTGGCTCTGCCCTTGGCTGCCTGAGGCAGATCTGCCCTGCCCAGGGAGGTGAGGATGGGCAGTGGTGTCAGACCCAGGGGTTCCTCTGCCCCAGCTCGGGGCAGGAGCAGTGAGGAGGAGGCGTCTGCAGCCTCCCCACCTCCCCCAGCCCTCCCTGGCCTCAGCTGCCAGCGAACATTTTTTGTGATGCCCAAAACTCCCGGAGAAAACCCTGAAAATGTGGCAGAAAGGTCAGGAGCCAACGGGGCCTTTGAAGGACGTGTCCTTTAAAGGCTGAGCCAGGCCATGGGAGCTCTGCCTTGCCATGGCCTCGGTGCCCCCACTGGGGACTGGGGCTGCTGAGGGGCTGCTGGCAGCTGCTGTCCCCACTCTGCTGTCTCTGTGAGCTGGAGATGCTCCTGAAGCTACTGAGGGGCAAAGAAAGGGGTGGTGAGGCAGCACTGACTCCTCAGGGAGGGGCTCAGCCCAGCTGGGAACCGCAGGGAGGTGCGGGCAGGGCTGCTGAGAGCGAGGACAGGGTGAAACACCAGCCCTGTGCACATCCTGCCTGTCAGGATCACCCAGCAAGGGGGTATTTTCTGCCACGTTCCCACTCTTTTATTGCAACCCCTCTCCAGGGACTTTCCTCCATGCAAGGGGAACTTCCTGTGCCCGGTGCTGCCTCCACCCATCCTGTCCCAGGGGCCTGATCCAGCAGCCAGGTGTAAAGCCATCCTGACAGGCAGGAGCTGGGTGTGGCTGGGCTTCATTTCTGATCAGAGCCAGTGCAGCACTCGGAGCCTGGTCGTGCTCCCAGCTCACCAAAAGTGGGGTGACAGCCCAAGCCTGGTCTTGTTCACAGTCACAGAGTCACCAAAACTGAGCTTTACTAATCCAGCACTCTGGGTTAGCCCCGAGCTTTCCCAGCAGGTTCACCAACAATGCAGTTTATTGGAGCAATGGACTCTAGGTTCATTTGGATTGCTGGTGATAAAGCCACTAGGGCTGCACAGTATAAATGCATAGCTCTGTGTGCCTGGGGACACCGACACAAATGTCACCAGAGTTGTCCCTGCTCTGAGGAGGAGAGGGCTGCAAGCCCGTGCACTTGTCTGCAAGGTGGGTTTGATCTCCTCCTCTGCCATGGAGGATTTCAAATGCCAATTTATACTTTTGGGAGAAGCAGAGGTGAGGTTGTGGCCAAACATTTTGTCATAAATGGTGAGGGGGCTGGAGCTTTATGTAGAAATGAGGGATATTGAGAGGTCCAAAGACAGATTGTGAGGGCTGTGGGTCCTGTGCCAGGGCAGAACTGTGACACTGTGACCCCGTCCCTCTCCCAGCTGTCTGGAGGGCCACCCCAGGCTCCAGCTGATATCCCACCACCCCCCAGCAGGACAGCACGGCCACAGAAGTCCCTCAGCCACACCTCTGATGCCACAGCTCATGGACATCCCTTCCCCACAGGTCTCAGGACATGTCCCATGGCTCTGGGCCTTGTTCCAAGCAGAGGCTCAAGGCAGAGCTGTGGGACAGCCCTGAGGGAGCTCCCGGGGTGGGACCAAGAGGGGCAGGGCAGGGCAGGGCAGGGCAGGGAGGCTGCAGGGCTGTGGGAGTGACCAGGCACACGCCCTGCACACCCCCGGGTTCCTGCTTTAGGCACCTCCTGGGCACATCACTGCTCCAGTGCTGGGCTGGGCCAGTTCATCCTTGGGGGCTGGATCAGAGGGGCCCTGAAGCCAGGAAAGCTCTGGCACGTGGCTGGAGCTGACCCACCTGGAATGTGGCCGTGCTCAGATGTGCTCCTCCAGCAGCCACTGCCTTCCCAAGGGGCAGCAAAAGGTGACTTTTGCAGTTCAGGAGGGATCCATCCTCTCCTGTGTCCAGCCCAGCTGGAATGCTGGCCCCTGGCAGCAGCAGGGGCTCGCTGAGCAGGGAGCAGGGGTGTGCTGCTGCACTGCCCTCTCAGAGGGCTCCTCAGAACCACAGAATCACAGAATCTCCTGAGCTGGAAGGGGCACACAGGGCTTGCTGAAGTCCAAGTGCTGGCCTTGCACAGGGCAATTGCAAGAATTGCTCCAAGAATTCAGGGGGATGAGCAGATGGAGCAGCCCTGGGGTGAAGGTTTGGGGTGCTGGGGGTGAGAGCTGGCCCAGAGCTGCAGCCAGAGCCCCCCTGTGCTGGGCTGACCCCCAGTGTGGGCAGCAGGGGACGGGGTGTCCACCCCTCTGCCCTGCTCAGGTGAGACCCCACCTGCAGAGCTGCCCCCAGCACTGGGGCCCAGCACAGGAAGGAGCTGGAGCTGCTGGAGAGAGTCCAGAGGAGGCACCAGGATGAGCAGAGAGGTGGAGCCATTCTGGTTTGGGGAAAAGCTGAGAGAATTGGGACTGTTGAGCCTGGAGAAGACTTGGAATGACATAAGCACAGCCTTCCAGTGCCTGAGGGAGCTACAAGAAAGACAGGGAGAGACTCCAGGACAAGGCCCTGGAATGACAGAGCAAGGGGCAGTGGCTTCCCACTGCCAGAGGACAGGGCTAGAGGGGACATTGGGAAGGAATTGTTCCCTGTGAGGTGGGCAGGCCCTGGCACAGGGTGCCCAGAGCAGCTGTGGCTGCCCCTGGATCCCTGGCAGTGTCCAAGGCTGGATGGGGCTGGGAGCAGCCTGGGACAGGGGACATGGCAGGGGCTGGAGTGGGATGAACTGTAAGGTCCCTTCCCTTTCAACCCCAGCCATTCCATGATCATCTGATCCCCCCACGTGCACGGGGGCACTGTCCAAGCACTTCCTGCCCTGTGGCAGGTTTGGAGCTGTCCCACTGGCCTGGGTGACAGAGGGGTTTTGGTGTTGTCCCCCACGCTGCCTGCTGGCTCCCCACGAGCACCTGTGAGCTCAGAGGATCAGATGGTCTGCACCACAGAGCTCTCTCCAACCTGGCCATTTATTTGTGCCTTAAACAGCAATTAACAAAAAAAGTGGAGCTGCCTTAGCCTGGAGAGGCTCTGCCTGACTCCTGTCTCCTCACTGCGGTGCTGCTCTGATTTCCATCTCATGCATATCTTATTTAACATTCTGGATACTGTTTTGAGTGCCCCAATATTTTAAAATAAATTGCTGCATGTAAAAGACTTAATGTCACATTCTGTTATTCTGACTGTTAAAAGAAAAGTGAAATCTTCAATGGGGCCAGTGGAGCAGAAGCAATCACGCAGAGGGAGGTCCTATTAATGTGTATTACGTTTCATTATTGCAGCTCTGCATGTCAGGCAGCTTCTCATCAGAGCTCACGCAACACATCACAGACTTAACTCCTTGCAAGCAAACAGGGGGGCAGCTTTGAAGCTCCTGCTCTGCTCCTCGCCTCCCCGGCGGCGGCTCCGCGCTGCCGGCCCCGCTCCGCGCACGCCCCGGCCCCTCCCGCCCTCCTCCCGCCCAGGAGGAGCGGGCCCGGGAGCGGGACGTGCAGCAGGCAGGGAGGAAGGGATGATGGAGTGGGAAAGGGGTGGTGGAGAGGGAAGGGGATGATAAAGAGGGAATGGGATGACGAGGAGGGAAAGCGATGATGGAGATGGAAATGGATGATGGAAAAGGAAGGGGGTGATGGAGAGGGGATGGGATGATGAATAGGGAAAGAGAGGATGGAGAGAGGGAGGGATGATGGAGAGGGACTGGGATGATGGAGAGGAAATTGGATGATGGAGAGGGAAGGGGATGATGAACAGGGGAAGGGATGATAAAGAAGGAATGGGATGATGGAGAGGAAATTGGATGATGGAGAGGGAAGGGGATGATGAACAGGGGAAGGGATGATAAAGAAGGAATGGGATGATGGAGAGGAAATTGGATGATGGAGAGGGAAGGGGATGATGAACAGGGGAAGGGATGATAAAGAAGGAATGGGATGATGGAGAGGGACACATGGGAGAAGCAGCAGGGAGAGGGTTTGGGGGATGGTGAGAAGAGGATCCACACACAAGACCAGAGGGTCCCTGTGCTGCCAGCCCATGTCACCTTCTCCCAGCTCCATGGGGTGTCCCATCAAGGGATGCTCCCCAGTGACTTCCTACCCCTGAAGGTCTCCCCAGCCCTCAGAGAGTTCAGGCTCTCCCACCCCTTGGCTGGGCTTATTCCCACCCTCCTGCCAGAAAACGCTCCCTGGACAGACCCACGAAGCACCCATGGGCTGCAGGGGTGTGATTTGTGTTTGGATTTGTGTTTGGCATGGGAAAAGCACCCCCGTGGTGGGGAGGGGGCATGGGGAGAGCAGGGAGATGCAGTCCTGGGTCAGACACAGGCTGTGGGTGAAGGCGAGCAGGAGGGAGCCAGCAGGCAGTGGAGGGTGTGGCAGGAGCTACAAGGAAGTGGGAAATGCCTGAGGAAGTGGGAAATGCCTGAGGAAGTGGGAAAGGCCCCAGGAGGCTGTTAAGCTTCGTGCTTCCCTGTTCCCTGTGATGGAGAGACTCCAGCTCCACTGTGGTCCATAAGGAAATGGGCTCCAGGGGCACTGAGCTCAGGGCTGAGTGGAGCTGTGGTGCTGCTGTGGGAGGGAAAACCTCTCTGGAAAAGGTGAGATGATCGTAAAAACAACATCCAAAATCCCTGCCAGAGCCCCCTGGGGACGGCAAGGGCTCAGGGAGGGCGGTGGGCTGGGCTGGGGCTGGCACAAAGCCCAAGGAAGACACCACAGAGGGACCAGAGTGACATTTCCAGTGCTCCCACCATGGCCTGCCCCAGTATGGGACTGGGGGGCACTGAGGTCCTGGCAGAGCCTCCAGGCACCTGCCTGCCACAGCAGCTTCCCCCCCTCCTGCCCACAGGAGGAATAAAGGTGAAGGGTTTGCCCCTAAGGCCCCATTTTCCCAGAGCATCCCTTCCTCCCCTCTCCAGGGCACGAGTGTGGAGTGGGGCACCAAACACGAGCTGGGCAGAGGCAGAGGTTTGTGGAGGGGGTGCTGGGCAGAGCCTCCCCCAGGGGAGATGTAGGGAATGGGGAACAAACGTCCTGCCTGGGTGTGAGCTGGGAAAGCCCAGCTGTGCCTGAGCCCCGAGCCCTGGGCAGGGGAGCTGTGCCTGGTTCCCCTGTCTGCAACAGATTGCAGAGCATTTGTGTTTAAATCACAGTGCAGAGCCATCCCTGCAGCCTGTGGGCAGAGAAAGGCCACCACAGCTGGGCTGTGGCTCACTTCAGTGCCACAGAGATGTCCTGGAATGTGGGGCCTGGGCCGTGTGCCCCAGCCCTGGGGATCCTGCTGCTGTCGGGGAGCACTCAGGGGAATGGGCAGGACAGGCTGCAACAACCACGGGAAAGGAGATTTTAGGGCAGTGGGGAGGGAGGGAAGGTGGGATGGGGCAGGGAGGGCACAGGTGGGTGCTTCAGGCCCGGAGGTATCCCCTGTGTCCTGGGATAGGAGGGGACTGGAAAGGCATGGGGGGATGGTGCCACAGCCCTGAGCCTCCCTCTCCTCTCCTGCTCACCTTCCCAGTGGTCTGGGTCCCACAGATTCTGTAAGTCTGGGAAAAACGTTTGGGATCATCATGCCCAGCCTTTGACAGAATCCCCCCGTGCTCACAAGCCCCACCAGAAGAGCCACACCCACTCGTGTTTTGAACACTTGCAGGGATGGGGACTCCAGCACTGCCCTGGGCAGCCCCTTCCAATGCTTGACCACCCTTCCAGGGAAGACATTTTCCCTGCTCTCCAACCTGAAGGAGCACCAGGTGCTGATTCAGGAGTGTTCCACCCCCAGCAGGCACTGGGAACACACAGAGCCCACACTGGGAGCACAGCCACGTGTGGGGGTCACCTCTGATCTCCCCACCCAGCACAGGCAGTGCTGCAGCTGCTCCTGACTCTTGGACTGGCAGTGGGAACCTGCTGCCTGTGCCATCTTCCCTCCCCAGAGATGAAAAATCCACTTGGGATGGGCATCAAGGAGCCCTTCCCTGAATTTTACTCTCCCTCTCAGCATCCACCCAGTGCCAGGTCAGAGGGTGATGCCCAGCCAGGGGGTGTGAGCCCATCTCCAGGGTGTCTCCTTGGCACAGGGAGCAGTGGAGTGGGAATTCTGTGGCTGTGGCTTGGGGAAGGGGTGCTAGGAATGAACATGTCAAGGTTCTGGGGCTGCTCCTGGAGTGACAGCAGATTTCTTCTGAGGAAAATAAAAATCTTGAAAAAAATGTGTATTGTTGTAGCAAACCAAGTTGGGTGGGTTTTATTTCCGTTTTCTGTAGGTTTGGTTTGTTTTCTGCCCCAGCTTTTCCCAGCCTTTCTTCTTATGTTTGCTCTTTTTGGTTTTTTTCTTTACCCCTCTTGTGGTTTTGAGGGATTGAGGCTTTTCTGCTGCAGCAGTTAAAGCTTTGGTTAGGAATTCCATGGGAAAAGAGCATATTTTCCAATTCACTCCAATTCAAGTTAAACACCTGATGCTCCCAGACCTCCACCCTGCTCAGACCAGGGACTTCCCCAACGCTGCAGCTGCAGGACACTGCACTTCTGCTGGGAGGTGCTGGTGTTGGTGAGGGCTGTGGCACCAAACCTTGGGATGACCCCTGCACCCCAAAAGGGCCCAGAACCCTCCTGATGTCTCTTGAGCTGCTCTGTCTCTGGTGTGGATCCCTCTGGGCTGTGGCAGGGACGGGGGGACAGCAGTGCCACCTCCACCACAGCTGCCTTTCCTTCACTTAAGATCACAGAATCCCAGAATATCCTGAGCTGAAGGGACCCACAGGGATCATCTATCCCAGCCCCTGGCCCTGCCCAGACCCCCCAACAAGCCCACCCTGGGCACCCCTGGCAGCGCTGTCCAAGCTCTCCTGGAGCTCTGGCAGCCTCGGGGCCGTGCCCATTCCCTGGGGAGCCTGGGCAGTGCCAGCACCCTCTGGGGGAAGAACCTTTCCCTGAGCTCCAGCCTGAGCCTGCCCTGGCCCAGCTCCAGCCCTGCCCTGGCTCCTGTCCCTGTCCCAGGAGCAGAGGTCAGAGCTGCCCCTTGGGAGGAGCTGCAGTCACCTCTGCTTTCAGTCTTCCAAAGAAGAAGTTAAATACAGAGACATCTGCCCAGAGCTTGTGCATTCCTTCCCCTCCCCTTTCTGTCCCTCCCTGGGTGCTGCAGCTGCTGGTCCTGCTGGTCTGACTCTGTGCCCCCAGGGTCCCCAGCAGCCCTGGTCCCCACCCTGGCCCCTGCAGCAAGCTCAGGGTTGGGAATGGGTGGGGGGCTGAAGTCAAGGCCAGCAAACACACACAGGGCAGATCTCCGTGGGTGAGGGGTGGGCTGAGGCTGCAGGAGCCAGGCAAGGCACGGGGTGTGCTCGGGGTGGGGAGGAGGAGGGAGGGACCCTTGCTCTGCTGTGTTTGGGCTACAAAATGTCACACCAGAGACACTTTCTTCTCATCGTCCTCTCCTTCATTTCCTGACAAGACTGAAGAGCACAGACAGAATGAAAGATCAGACACATCATGGCTCTTCCACCTTCCAGGGGAAGGTGTCCCTGCCCATGGCAGGGGGGCTGGAAAGGACCTGGAAGATCCTCTATTTCTGTTCTGGGGTTCTGTAATTCTGTGGTGGAGATGTTCTGTTTTCAGGGCTGTAACCCCCAGTAAGGCAGGAGGAAAGTCCCCAGCCCCATGGGCTCCTTGCTGTGCCCTGCTGTGCCCTCAGATCCGGCCTGAGCCTGGCCTGTGACCCTGCATTGTCTCTGTGCCTGCAGCCAGACCCTGCCAGGTGCCTCTCCCTGAGCCAGCTTTGCCCAGCACCAGCTGGCAAACACCACTGACTGGAGGGGTCTCACCCCGGGCACGATGTGCGGCTTTGGTTGAGGTAGGAAAGAGTTTGGCTGAGTTTCTGCTCTCCCTGAGCCTCTCCCAGCCTCATCCAGAGCCCACATGTGGATGTGGGAGAGGATCAGAGCTCGGATTATCCGGATTATTGTGCACTGAGCTGTAAGAGCAGCAGTGGCCAGTCCTGGGCCGAGCACATCGGGGCACACACGGGACAAGAGCTGGCTGGACCCTCACATGACTCTGGCCTGGGCTGTCCATGTCCTGCTCGCTCTGGAGCAAAGCACAGCCCATCCTCCTGGCCAGGCTGCTCCTCTGAGCCACACCAGGACACTCTCCAGCCCTGCAGCCACCTCCCTCCCGGGCTCCAGAGCCCCTGGCTCCAGCTTTTGTCCCCAGGGCTGGCCTCGCCGTGACGCCTCCCGTGGCTGAGCAGGAGCTGCGAGGTGACCCCTGACATTAACCTAATTGTTCCCTCTCTTTGATTAGATGCACCACAAAGTTGGTAAATGGATCAAATTAAATTTGAGTGGCGGCAGCACAGCTTTGGAACGCTGATTAGATTTGAAAATACCACATTTAAATATCTTAGCATTTGTGGGGATTAGGAGAAAGAGGGGGAGTGTGTGAGTGGGGGGGAGCGGAGGAGGGGGCGGTGGGGGAGAGGCAGTGCCAGCCCCCCACGCACAGCCCCGGGCTGGGATGCTCAGCCTGGGCCTCCCACCTGCCCTGGGCATCAGCACCAGCTCCTGGCTCCTCGGCTGGGACTCACCTCCAGGGCACGGGATCGGCAGCTCTGCTGCGGGTTCTCTGAGGTTGGGCAGCGCTGGGTTCGCCCCGCGCCGCTGTCCCTGTCCCCACCCCCTGCTCTCAAATGTCACCCGGCCTCGCTGAGCTCTGTGCAGCACAAAGAACTGTGAGCAGCGTCCTGTGAGTCCAGGAGTGGGCAGGGAAACTGGAGCCCGGCAAGGAGGGTGGTCCTGGGGCTGGGTGCTGAGCCCTCGCTCCTGTGACACCGTGGGACCAGCCAGGACACAGCCCTGGCACCTGCCACTCACAGTCCCCGCTGTGCTGGGGGCACAAAACCCTGTCCTTGCCCCTCTTCAACCATCAGCACCCTGGGGGGAGCCCAGGGCTGGACACCCCATCCCAGTGAGTGCTGGGAGTGCTGGGATGGGGTGGGATGTGATCCTGGGCAGGCTGCACTCCCCTGGATCCCACTGCCAGGGCGTGCAGGAGGGCACATGAGGGAGGTACTGAGACAGGGAGGTACTGAGGGCACATGAGGGAGACACTGGGGTGATGCACACCTTGTGGGAGGGTGGGCTGGGTGCTGTGCAGAGCCAGGTGAGTGAGGGAGCACAGGGTGTGGGGCTGATTGCTCCATGGGTTGGGCTGGATTTCACAGCAGGGGTCACTGCCAGGGAATTTGGGCCTGCTCTGGTTCTGAGAGGTCACATTGATGGTGGGAGTGTGTGGAGAGACACAAGTGAGCTCAGGTCCTGTCCCCAGGTGAGAGGCAGGCACAGCTCCCACCTGGATCCACAGGGATGGTGCTTGGCAGCCTTGCTGGGTGAAGGACTCTGCCAAAAGACATGGACCTGTGGGGATGTGTCCAGAGGAGGCCACAGCACTAATCCCAGAGCCGGGTCTGGAGCCAGGCTGGGAGAGCTGGGGGTGCTTCCCTGGAGCAGAGAAGGCTCCAGGGAGAGCTCAGAGCCCCTTGCAGGGCCTGAAGGGGCTCCAGGAGAGCTGGAGAGGGACTGGGGACAAGGCATGGAGGGACAGGACACAGGGAATGGCTTCCACTGCCAGAGGGCAGGGATGGGTGGGATATTGGGGAAGGTGGGGAGAGTGGGGAGGGGCTGGGCTGGAATTCCCAGATTTGCTGTGGCTGCCCCTGGATCCCTGGGAGTGTCCAAGGCCAGGTTGGAACAGCCTGGGACAGTGGGAGATGTCCCTGGCATGGCAGGGGTGGGATGAGCTGGGATTTGATGTCCCCTTCGATCCCAACCCGTTCTGTGGCTCCATGATCTGAAAGGAGCTGGTGGCCAGTCCAGGGCCCACCTGCCAGTGCCACCTGCCAGTGCCACACCTCCATGTGCCTGTGCCAGGGTTGGGTCAGAGCTCTCTCTCAGCTCAGAGCAGCAGCTCCTGCAGCCCAGGCAGGGTCTGCCCATGCCTGGAGCCGTGGCCTGTGAGGGTCCCTGGGGGTGCAGCCCCAGCTGTGCACCCACAGACCTGCACCCCAATGCTGCCTGTGCCAGGCCCACGTGTGTGCTGTGCCCAGGTAAGGCAGGTGTGTGCCTGTGCCAGCCTGTCCCTGCCTGTGCCTGCTCAGTGAGCAGCACCCTGAGCTCTGGGCACGCTGGGGCTGTGGCAGGGGACAGTGACAACATCAGGCTGTGGCTGCTGTCACCAAAACACCCACGTGGAGTTCAGGGTGTGCGGCGCTCTGCGAAGCATCAAGCATCTGCAGCACATCTGGCCCCCATCAGAGGGACTCTGAAATATCTTTACAAGAGCCAGGGAAAGAAAGGAGAGAGCAAAACTCCTGCTGGGCATTCCTGAGCATCCCAGCACCTCACACCGAGTCCACTGCCCAGGGCCAGCTCCAGCCAGGAGAGATCCAGGAGAGGGAGAAGCAAGATTCAAAAGGAAAATTGGCCTGGTGGGGTAAGGGGGAGGAAGGGAGGAGCAGCCAGAGCTGGAGAGGAGCTCTGTGCTTCCAGAATTCTCAGAGCAGGCAGAGCTGGAGCTGCTGGGAGCAGCTGGGAGTGCAGTGGCAGGAGCTCAGCGAGGGGAATCTCTGTCCCCTCTGTCCTGGCAGCTCTGCTGACAGCACAGCCTGGCCTCTGGGGCGGCCAAAGTGAGGGTAGAGTCCTGCTTTGTCCCTACACTGCCCACACCCTCTGTGCCCCTCTGCCAGCAGATCTCCAGGTGGCCCCTGTCCACCTCTGAGCATCCTCTTCCTCTTGGAGGACACTCGGACACCAGGGCTGGGTGTCCAAGAAGAGCTTTCTGGTAACAGCAACAAGATGCAGGGGATTCAGCTGTGAGCTCTAAATCCCAGCCCAGGAGCACAGTTACATAGGGAATGTCCCACTGGAAATTTTGACATTTCAACACTATTTCCATGCTGAGAAAATAGTAAGTGTTTAAAAGTGCAGAGTCCCAACAGCTCCATGAGGTGTGAATGCAGGGCTGGGATTGAAGGACAGGACTTCATTTGAGCAAAATGCTTTTGTCTTCCTGAGCAGGAGCACTGGCTTTGGGATGGGATGGTTTGGGCCCATCCCAGTCTGTGGTGGTAGCCATGAGCTCTTCCTCCCATCTCAGATAGCCAGGATGTGTCTGGACAGGCTGGGGATGCTGGGGAGAGTATCTGGGCAGCCACTTTTTGGTCCTGCATGGATCCTTGTCCTGAGTGGAAAGCTCTGGCTCCTCCACCCGGAGGTGCTGAGTGCAGGGACACCGAGTTTGTGAGGACCAAGGACTGGGCAAGGCAAGTGTCAGATTTATGGGGCTTGTGTGAGGTTTGCAGCCTTGGTGCTGGCAGATCTGAGAGCAGTGGGGATGGCTTTAAACTGACAGAGAGTACATTTTGTTTGGATCTTGGGAAGGAATCCTTCCCTGGGAGGGTGGGCAGGTCCTGGCACAGGGTGCCCAGAGAAGCTGTGGCTGCCCCTGGATCCAGGGAAGTGTCCAAGTGTTGGAGGGGCTTGGATCATCCTGGGATGCTGGAAGGTGTCCCTGCCCATGGCAGAGGGATTGAAATGAGATGATTTTTAAGGTCCCATCCAACCCAAACCATTCTGGGATTCTGTGACTCTATCCAGGCACGGAAAGGCTGAGCTGAGCTCTGGTTCCACTGCTGGGCAGGTGAACTGTGGGTGCTCCAGCTGCTTCTCACCCCTCTCCACCCTCTGAGGCCTCCCCTGCCTGAGCCAGGACATGCAGGGAAATGTTTGCTTCGGTTCCACCCTCCTGCAGCACTGCTCCAGCACTGCTCCATCCCCGCCCCTCCCAGGCTGTGGACACCCAGGAGCTGTTGGACGCTTGCCCTGGGGCTCTCCCGTGTGCTGAGGAGCCCAGGTGGCAATGCAGAGCCGTTCTGCAGGGGAGGGAGGGATTTGGGCCGATCTGCTGGTGTGCCGAGCCCGGGGCTGTGCGGGCAGACAGCCTGCCCGTGCTGCCTGTGCCGGCAGGGCTCAGTCTGGGTGGCTGCAGAGGGCTGGGGGGCTGTGGATGTGTGGAACCATCTGGGCTGTCAGACCACCCTGTGCCCCAAAACACGAGCCCAGACCGGCTGCGGAGCCCCTCGGTGTGGGGGGTAAAAGGCTGGCCCCGAACAGGAGGGTCCTGCACGTCCCCGTGTGCCCCCGAGCGCTGTCCCCGAGCAGCAGGGAAGGGGCACAGGCATTTCCAGCGAGAGCTGTGCGGGGCTCAGATGAAAAGCTGGGAGAGAGGGAGCTGCGGAGGCTGGGAGGGGAGTGGCGGGCAGACAGCAGAGTGGATTTCTGCTTGAGTGGTTATTATACCGTCGATTTGAAGAGACAGATGACGGCAGTGGCAGAGGAGGCAATAATTGAAAGCGCCATGAAACATTAATGAATGCCCAGGGACTGGATCAGGAGTTGTTAACGCTCACTTCGCTCTCTCTGTCTCGCTCTCTTTTTAAAGTCAAAATTGTTCCACTGCCCTCTAGGCGAAGGATTTATTTTATTTTTTTTTCTCCCTGATTTAAAGGTGTAGGCGCCCACCAAAGGAGCCCTGGCTCCGTGGCTGATCACATCCGTCCTCCAGTGGCTCTTCCATGGGGAATGATGGAGAGCAAACTGGAGCTCACATCCCTGTGGAATCAACAGGTCTGGCTGGCACACCGGGCACGGAGCTGATGGGACAGGTGACAGCAGCCAGGGGTGGCAGTGAGGGGTGACAGCACCGTCCCCTATCCCCTCTGGATGTCCATCCATGGAAAGCACGGCTCCCGTGGGATTGGAGCCAGCCCTCCTGACCTGAGGGCTTGGGCATGAACCCACCTCGCTCCAGGCAGGCAGGGTGAGCCGAGCTGCTGCCCGTGGCTGCTCAGAGGAGCAGGGAGAGCAGCCTGGAGAGCATCCCTGCACCAGGAGTCCCTTCCCGTGGCCCAGGGCTGCTCAGAGGAGCAGGGAGAGCAGCCCCGAGAGCATCCCTGCGCCGGGAGTCCCTGCCCGTGGCTCCGCAGATGCTCTGCGTGCCGTTCGCCACTTAGCAGGGCCTCAGGGGCTGAGGAACAAAGAGCTTTTAGCAGAGCTGTCAGCAGCACCGGGGAGGTCTCTGACCTGCAGGTACCGGGCTGTCGCTCAAGCAGGGCTTAGCCAGAGGCTGGGGATCCTCCAGCTTCGCACGGAGGGATCTGACATCATTTAGTGATTGCTGCTCTGGCCCTAAAAGGAAATTAAAAGCCCTTGCCTAAAGGAAGGGTAAAGCAGAGGTGAAGCTGTGAGTACCTCTTCCCTCCTGCCTTTCTCCCTGGAGACAAGCAGAGGGATGACACAGAGGGTCCTTATGTCCCTGAACAACCAGGGCACGGGGAGGGAGGGGGGGTAGGAGGGAACAGGATCTATTCAGGGCACAAGGACTTAGGAACCAGTCCCTGGGGACAGCAGGGCTTGGGGACTGGCTCCTGCTCCCTGGGGAGGGCCTTCCCCAGCCCCCACATGGTCCACAGCTCCTGGGGGGTGGCAGCCTGGATGGAGCAGGGGGCAGTGATGGTCACGTTCCAGCTGCAGGGCTGCACGGGGACAGGACACGGTGGCAGGGACACGGCCCAGGCTGTGCTCACGGGGACACGAGGTGGCCTCCTGTCAGTGAATGTGGAGGCAGCTGCACAGAGCTCCCTGAGACACATCCAGGCTGGAACGGCCCCCAGGGTGGAGCAGAGCACTGGCCAGGGTGGGGCAGCCAGCCCCGTTTCACTGCCTTGCAGCCCAGGACAGCAAAGAGCTGTTGGGGACCGTCCCGGACACCTGATGACCCCAGGAAATCCCGCAGTGCCTCAAGAGCCCGGAGCGCTCTGCCTGCCTCCTCCAGCGGCTCATCCCTGCAGGGCAGCCCTGGCTGCTGCGGGACAGCGCCGGGAGCGGCTCCTGAGGAGGAGCTCGGAGCTCTGAGCGTGCCCAGGTGAGGGCTCGGGGCTGAAGCGATTGGCAGTGACAGCTCAGGAGCCCTGCTGCGAATGAGCACCGTCATTTCCCCTCGTTGCCACCGCGGGCCGGCGGGGAAGCTGCTCACAGCCCAGCTGGGGCCCCTGGTGTCCCTGGTGTCACAGCAGCGTCCCACAGCTTTCCCACACCGCCCATTCCCACACGCTGGGCTGGAAAAATGCGGGTTGGAAGACATCACTTCCCCGTGGTCCCTCCCAAAGCATCTCCACCACGGGAATTGCTGTGGAGGGATGGCCTCGGGCCGGGCTCCTGTCACCACAGCCCCCAGGGAGCACCGTGCCAGCCCAGGCTGGCCCCAGAGCCCTCTGGCCTCAGCCCACACCACCTCTGCCAGCCTCTGCCAGCACTCCCGGGAGGGTTTGGGTTGGAAGGGATCTCAGAGTTCATCTCACTCCACCTCCTGCCATGGGCAGGGACATCCTCCACTACCCCAGGATGCTCCAGGCCCCAACCTGGCCTCATAAAAAACCGTTTAAATGTGAGATGTCAGAGGCACAACTGAATTTTGCCTGCGAGGCCAGGAGGCTGCACACCCTTTGCTGGCACTGGGAGGCTGAGGTGTCACAGGGTCAGAGAGGGGCCATTTGTTTCTGGAGCTCTTCCCAGCTGCAGTGCTGGGCTGAGGGAGGAGCTGAGCTGGAAAGAGCAGGAGCACAGGGAGATGGGAACAAACACATTCCTGTCTCCAGCAAAAACACAGGACACTGCAGCAGCACTGAGAAATTCCTTCCCATCACAGCTTTGAGCACAGCAGAGGCAGGGCAGGTGGAAGGTGTGAGCCATGGATTTGCTGTGCCATGGAAAGCACCAAGACACACATCCAAGGGCTCTGGGCAGCTGCTGCCTGTGCCAAGGGAGGTGAAAAGTGGTGAAAGTCACCCCTTCTTCCCCAGGAGCTTTGTCCCCAGGAGGTGGTGGGATACTCTGCAGCTCTGGAGGTGTTCAGAAAACAAGGAGATGTGGTGCTTTGTGATGTGGCTTAGTGGGCATTTGGTTCGAGGTTGGGCTTGATGATCTTGGAGGTCTTTTCCAACCTTAATGATTCTGTGATTCTGTTGGTGGGACTGCAGCATCTGGGGAGCGTGTGGTTCCTCCCAGACACAGTCATGGGGTGTCTCTGAGTGTCACCAGGGGCTTGGAGGGACAATGTCCTCTGCCTGCCTGCCTGGACTGGCTGCTGTGAGGGTCCCAGAACAGTGGGGCCAGAGGGACAATCACACCAATTCTTTGCTAAGAGACCATGTCCAGTGTCTCCAGCTCCCCACCTGTATCATCCAGGGCATCCTGTTACCTCCTTGTTCTTCCCTCTGTCCTGCTGCTCCCTGATGTTTCAGTTCTGGTGGTTTCTCCCTCACCTCCTGCACACTCTGACCTCCAGCCTGGCTTTCCAGGCTGCAGCATCAGCCTCTTCCTGCCTTATCCCACCCATCCCAGTCACTCTCAGAGCATTTCTAATGCCTCTGGTGGTGTCACTCAGCCCTTTCCTGGTCACACAGAGGGTGACAGAAATGGGAAGGAGCCCCTTTGCTGATCCAGGCTCCCCTCCAGAAGTGCAGCAGCCCTGCTCACATCCCACTCCCCCTTTCCCACCAAGCCATGGCTGTCACTTCCCGGGAGAGAATTGCCAGGGAGGTGCCGAGTGTATTTTTAGCTTTGCCGTTCATGTCTGATAAGTGTTTTGACCTTTTTGAGCAGAGCTAATCACGCCGTCTGCTCCTCATTGCATCTCAGCTCGTGCTCTGCCTGTCAGGGAGCCGAGGGAGGAGCTGCTGGCTCCCCACAGCACCCCAGCCATGCTGGGAGGGGGTGCCTTACCTGGGAGTCCTCGGTCTGCACCAGGTGTGTGCCCTCAGCAGCCCTGCAGCCTCGTGGGTGTGCTCTGGGAGTGGAGGGGATTTGAGCTCCTGAAGGGATGGGATCAGAGCACCTCTCCCTGGGGCAGGGTGCTGGGTGGGGAATGGCATGGGGGGTTGGTGTAGGCAGTGTGGGATCAGTGTGGGCAGGAGGCCAGGCTGTCCCCTGGGGCTGGGGATCCCTGGCCATGTTACCTGAGCTCCAGCCCTTGGAGTCAGTCCAGGCTGAGGATGAGCAGATGGAGCAGCCCTGGGGTGAAGGGTTGGGGTGCTGGGGGTGAGAGCTGGCCCAGAGCTGCAGCCAGAGCCCCCCTGTGCTGGGCTGACCCCCAGTGTGGGCAGCAGGGGACGGGGTGTCCACCCCTCTGCCCTGCTCAGGTGAGACCCCACCTGCAGAGCTGCCCCCAGCACTGGGGCCCAGCACAGGAAGGACCTGGAGCTGCTGGAGCCATCCAGAGGGGGCCATGGAGAGGATAAAGCAATGGAGCAGCTCTGCTGTGAGGGAAGGTTGGGAGAGTTGAGACTGTTGAGCCTGGAGAAGAGACTTTGTCATGACCTCATTGTGGCCTTCCAGTGCCTGAAGGGGCCGACAAGAAAGATGGAGAGAGACTATTTACAAGGGCCTGGAGTGACAGGACAAGGGGGAATGGCATCAAACTGAAAGAGAGAAGGCTTAGAAGGGATATTGTGAAGAAATTCTTTACTCAGAGGGTGGGGAGGCCCTGGCACAGGGTGCCCAGAGAAGCTGTGGCTGCCCCTGGATCCCTGGAAGTGTCCAAGGCCGGGTGTCCCTGCCCATGGCAGGGAGTAAACAAGGTGATCTTTAAGGTCTCTTACAACCCAGGCCATTCTGGTATTCTATGATCCCTGTGCTGGCTTTTTTGCCTTGTTTAAACACAGCACAGTTTTCATGGGACACATTTTGCCTCCACTGTGGTGCTCAGGGGTGCCCGGGGTCTGTGTCCCAAGGACAGCCCACCCAGGGCAGAGCCTGACAGCTCTTCCTGCTGTGGACAGCACAACTCTCACCCTGGCAGCAGCCCGAGCTGAGATGTGGCAGCACAGCAGCCCGAGAGAGCACCAGCAGCCTGGGGACCGCTGCGGTGGCGATGACAGGGAGCTAAACCCTCCCCTGCTGCTGCAGCCAGCCTGGCAATCACACAGAAACTCTGCGCTTGCCTCCCGGGCTTGCACCAGGGCTGCCAGGGCGGCTTTGGTGCTGAGGGGCTCCCCGAGCCTCAGAGCCGCTCTTTCAGCCTGTCTGGCCGGGCAGCGCTCCTGGCTCCGCGCCGCGGGCAGCGCCCTGCTCGGCGGGCGGGCGGGAGCGCTCCCGGGAGCCTCGAGCCCGCACTTAATCTCACTGCCGGGGAAATTAGGCAGAAAATGCTGCGATTGAGTGTGAAGGCCTCTGCTGTAATTTGGAGCGAGCAGATGACACGCACTCGTCGTCGGAGGGAGATGAAAGCTTTTAGAGCTGGTGAGCACTAGCAAAATCTGTGAAAATCTCTTTTTTGTCAGGAGTGGTAGATACACAGGCAGATGAAAGACAGAAGATAAAATTAGCCCGAATGCTACAGAGAGAAAAGGAGAGGGAGAAACGAGGAGGGGGAGGAGGATATTTCTCAGAAGACTCTTGGCAGGGAAGGTTTCAACACTGGTGACTCAAAGGCAAAGGGGATATATATATATATATATATATGTGTGTGTGTGTGTGTGTGTGTGTATGTGTTTATGTATGAGAATAAACCTGTGTGGGGCTGTGTTTGGCTGTACTCCCACAGCAGCAGCATCACCTGGGGCTGATCCTTTTGGGAGTATGAGCTTGTCCCCATCTCTCTCTGTCTCCCCTGGCCCTGCTGCCCATGGCCCCTCCATCCAAGGTGGGGCTCCAGCCCATGGGTCTGGGCTGCAGGGCAGCTCCTGGTGGGGACAGAGGACGTCCTCCTCTGACAGCAGGAAACCACAGTGCCCACACCAGTGGATGGTGTGGATGTGCTGACCACGAGGTGACTTTAATTCCCTTTTGCCCATGGTTCGGTGGCTCAGATGGAAGCAGGCAGCTCCAGGCTGCAGCAGGGCCCAGCTGTGCTCAGCGGGCACGAGCAGCAGGAGATGTCCTGAGCTCTAATCCTGGCTGCCAGGGGTTTGCTGCACTGGATCTTCACCTGGGACAGTGGCTGTCCAGTGGTGAGGCAGGAGGGACTGGGATGGCCTCTGTCTGCAGGTCTGGGCCCACAGAACCCCTGCAGTGCCCCTTCCCTTGCTGCTGGAAGGAGAGGGATGCCGGTGGCTCTGCAGCCTGTGGGAGAGTGCCCGTGAGGATTCTGCATCCCAAGGTGCCCGTGGGGTCAGGAGAGAAGGTCCCTGTGGGATGTCCCTCTGAGGTCACAGCCAGCCCTGCTCCCCTGAGAGGGTCAGGCTGCTCTGAGCCCAGCATAGGAAAGCAGAGAGGGAAAAGCCCTGCACAAATCCCTTTGGCACTGCTCTGGTCTGTCCTGTCCGTGGTGGGATGAGGGATGTACCCTGAGAGATGGAAGGAGGGGAAAGTGCTGTCAGACCTTGCTCTCTTCACTGCTGGGTTCCAGAAGCTTCCCCCCATCCCAAGGACAGTTTTTGCTGCCCAGGGACAGGCTGCTGCCATCAGCACTGATGCAGATGTCACACCCCAGGGAGGTTCTGCCCCTCCGGGGACGCCGCAGCCACACCGTCCCCACCCCCCGAGTGAGAACGCTGAAGGGCAACCCCACAGTGGGTGGGTGTAAGGAGCCCTGAGGTCCAAACCCACCCTCCGAAGCAGCCAGACCCCGCCGGCAGCAGGGACGCCGTGGGTGCTCCCCGTCAGCCCAGGCAGCAGAGGCGGGAGGACTTCCCATTGTCCTCACGCTGCGGCCCCGGGAGCTGCGGCCCCGGGAGACTCCCTCGAGCCGCAGACACCCACCAGCATGAGTCAACAGCAACATTAATAACAATCCGAAAACTCCCAGCGCTGCCTCCCCCGCCTTTCTCAGTGTGCCATCCAGCAGGACGTGGGCTGCCGAGGAGTCACAGGACGGGGATGTGGGGACAGCACGCCGGCTCCTGCCCCGCTGCTTGTCCCACGGGGCTGCCGGGAAGGCGGGGGATGCAGGTGGTCCCTGAGGAGGCTGGGGGATGGCGGGGAGATGTCCTGAGCCCGGGATGAAGGCCGGGGGTGCCCAGGGGTGTGCGGGAGCGCGGTGCCAGCGCCTGGGGAGCAGCACGGAGCGCTGCCTGCTCGGTGGTGCAGGCGGCTGAATGAGAGAGATAAATAACCCAGCCGTGAACGAGAAGCATCGGCCAAAGCCTCCCAAGAAGCCGTCTGTACTTGCCAGCTGCAGCCCCCGTTCCCTGGCTCGGTTATCCCTCTGGGAATGACAGCAGGGATGGCAGCTCCCGCAGCCCGGCAGAGACGCAAACCTCTCCCTCCTCCAGCCCTCCGAGTGCTCCGAAATGCCTTTCACCAGCAGAACAATTAGAAATCTAATTCCTATTTCTCCTGCTCAGCTAATTGTCTGTGGACAATTTGATTGTAAGAGTGCCCAGTGATGCAGAATAACCATCTTATTTCTGCTAGACATTGCCTTTGCAATTAGCACTATTGATTGCATCGCTCTGCTCTCTCACCTGCGGGGGCCCAGGGGAGCGACTCTCACCTGGCTCACCCCTCCCAGGGCGACGAGGCCGTGTCCTCCCTGTGGCAGCGCTGTCCCTTGACCATCGGGTCCCCTGTGGGCTGGGCAGGAGGGGGAGGGCTGTGCTCCAGCCTGGCTCCAGCGCTGCTCTCTGCTCCACAGGCAGGGATTGCTCCCCCCAGGACTCACAGCCACCCGGGAGGGTCCCCCAGAGCCACCACGGAGATCCCACTGAGGACGCATCTCTGCCTGCAAGGAGCTCTAGCCAGCCTGGGAGGGCTTGATTAAGAAAAAGCAAACCAACAAACCAAAAAATTGAGATCTAACAACACCAAAAGGGTCTGGATGAATATGTCAATTCTGCTGAATGGTTTGTTTGGAGGGAAAAAAACCCCCAAAAGATCAAAACATTTCATTTCAGTCTCTTCAGATTGAAATGTTTTGATTTTTTTTTTCTCTTCCAAATGACTTTGTTTCAAAGTTTCCCTTAATTTTATTTTGCTAAACATTAAAAAAGATTTCTATGAAATGGCTGTGGTTGGAAGGAAACCCATTGGCTTGGGCACAGCCAAACCTTTGGTGTAACCACCACCCTAAAATTCCCCCCTCCCTTTTTTTATTTATTAAAATTTCCAGGGATTTTTGTTTGGAGGCCAGCTCCAAAAGACACATGGTTGTGCTTTCCCTGTCATGAAGCAGTCACAGATCTCCTGCTGCAGACAGGGGCTGAGCTGGGGGGCTGCAGACCTGCTCTGCCCCCCAACTTCATCTCCCCCTGCCCGGGCTCGGTGTGGGACCCCCTTTGTCCCCAGGATGTGGCCCAAAGGCTGTGGCAGACGCTGTTTTTGGAGCCAGCCTGGCTCTGCCTGCCCTGGGCAGCACGTGGGGGGACCTGGGCTTGCTGGAGCTCAGGGAGAGCAGGGCTGGGAAGGACTGGGGACCCTGGTGACGCAGCGGGATGCGGAGGCAGCTCCCAGCTCTGCTCCAGGAGCTGCAGGAGAAGCTGCTCCTCCCATCCAACCCATTGAGTCACCCCCAAACAGCCACCAGCTCTGGGCCAAGGCAGCTCTGGGCTCCAAGGCCCAGATGGCTGCAGCAGGGAAGAGCTTTCCAGAGCACGAGGAGCCGGGTGTAAATAGCAGACTGTGCAATTAACTCCCCCCACACCAGATTTCTGTCCCAGCAGAAGGAACAGCCAAAGTGTTCCATCCATCCTGCTGCCTCCAGGCACTTGGGAGGTGCTGCTGGGCCACACGTGCAGGGCATGGGCCCAGCTCCTCTCCTGCAAGCACTGCTTGGAGTCCCACCTCCACCTCCACAGCCTGGACACCCTGAGAAGGGAGCACCTGGACACCCGAAATTCCTACAGCCATGATTCCCCATGAGATGGAGAATGGGACATCCCAAGGCATGGGTCATCCTGGGCTGACCACAGGGAGCAGCCTCAGGCTGGGAGATGCTGGAGTTGAGCAGGGAGGAGCAGCTCCAGGGGAGGGAGAGGTGCTAGGAAGGAATTAACGTCTGGATCTATAAAACACTTGGTCCCAATTATTATAATGCACTGATTAGGGGAACTCAATAGTTCTGCTGGTGGTTAATGGCAGTAATTACCCAGATATGACTACAGTGGCAATATTAATAACTCTGGGCCATTAGTATTTGTGAGCAATGAGCAGAATACACATCCCTGAGCCTCGGGCTGGGCCTCTCTCTCCCCTCCAGCTGCAGCCTTGAGCAGGCTGGCAGAGGCCAGAGCTCAGCTGCAGAGGAAGCAGATCCAGGACCTGGCTGGTGGTGCCAGGTCCAGAACAATCACAGAATCATTAAGGCTGGGAAAGACCTCCAAGGTCACCAAGTCCAACCTTCAACTGAATCCCACTGCAGCCATATCACCAGGGCCATGTCTGCTCTTTTTGGAACACTTCTGGGGTGGAGACTCCACCACTGCCCTGGGCAGCTGTGCCAGGGCTCGACCACACTTTCAATGAAGAAACTTCCATAATATCCAACCTGAACCTCCTCTGACACAAGATCAATCTGTTCCCTCTCCTGCTGTCCTTGTTCCCTGGGAGCAGAGCCCGACCCCCCCTGAGCCCCCTCCTGTCAGGGACTTGTGCAGAGCCACAAGGTCCCCCCTGAGCCTCCTTTGCTCCAGGCTGAGCCCCTTTCCAGCTCCCTCAGGATTCTCCAGCCCCATCCCAGCTCCATTCCCTGCCCTGGACACACTGCAGCCCCTCAATGTCCTTCTTATCATGAGGGGCCTAAAACTGACCCCAGGACTGGAGGAGTGGCCTGAGCAGTGCCAGCAGAGCGTGGCTGGAGCCACCTGTGCCTACAGGGACGTGGCCTCTCATCCTTCTCTGGTGAGGCTGGGAATGTCCCTGCTGGGACCACAGGTGATGTGCTGTGATGGCGCTGCTGCAGCCTGGGGCTCCTGGTCACTTACAATGGCCCAGCCTGTCCCCTGTCCCCCTGCAGATGTGCTGTCCTGCAGCGTGGGTCACTCAATGGGCAGCTCACTGCCTGGAGTGTTCTCTGGGGAGCTGGGACAGACTCCACAGCCTGGTGGAGAGGAGGGGGCTGGGGTGGCTCCACTGCGCTGGATTCACAAGGGTGATGCAGGACCCCGTCGGGCAGGGAGGATGGGGAGGGCCCTGAACGCGGCTTGGATGAGCCCCAGAGGCCGAGGGCTGAGGGTGGGGTGCTGTTTCTCTGAAGGAGAGGCAGGATGGGGCTGGAGCAGCCAGCCCCGGTGCCATCCACCCACCAGGGAGCTCGGGCTCCCCGCTGAAGGTGTGCACAGAGGGTCCCACAGGTGACCCCACCAGACTGAAACCTCCCCCGGTGCAGCCATCCCCGAGGCTCGGGCTCACCCACACGGACCTTGCAGCACTAGGGAGGGGACAGACGGCTCTTTGTCCCAGCACCCTCTCTCAGAGCACCGAGGGGCTCAGGAGGGGAAGCAGCTTCTCCATCCCCAGCCCAGCCTCCGTGTCCCCGCCCGAAGCGCCGTCCCCGGGGCCAGGTTACCCCTGTGGCTGTCTCCGCTCGTCTCCTCGGCTTCCCCGCTCCTCCCCAGCTGCGGCCGAGACACCCGGCTCCTCCCGCCCGGCATCCGCGTCCCCCCAGGGAACCCCTGCGACCGCACGGCCTGGCTCTGACTCCAGCCTCGGGCTGTGGTTTCTCAGCTATTTCTAAACAAAAGGGGCCATTAATTGCTCCCTGCTTTTGCCCGCAGCAGAAGATAACTCTCCCCAGCCTCCAGGAGTTTGGGGATGCTCGGACATGCTCCTGGGGAGACGCTGAACCCCATCCAGATGCTGTCAGCTTCCAAGGGCCAGGAGGGTCTGGGATGGGGACAGGAGGGTTTGGGACGGGGACAGGAGGGTTTGGGGATGGGGCCAGCAGGGCTTTGGCCGCTGTGACCAGGCAGGGATGTTCCCTGCCCGGCGCACTCCAAATCCAGGCTCCATCCTCCCCCGATTACCCGGGGAACTTTCGCACTCGGTGTCTCCAGCTCAGCCGTAATGATGGGAGTATTTAGCACACAGCGCCGTGTATTCAAACACTCCGGCAGTCAGAGACACCCTGTCACCCAGGTGACACGTCTCTTACATGCTGCCAATTTAGCAGCCGCGGCAGCAAGACGCCCCTGGAATCTGGGTTAGCGCTGGCAGCCGCTGCTGGCGGCCCCGGCTCCGAGGGGAGGAAGGGATGCGAGCACTCGGCATCCCCTCGGCACCACGGACAAGCCCCCAGCACACCCGGGTCGGGTGGGAGGCCTTGGCAGCCCCTCCAGCAGGGAGACTCAAAGCAGGCAATTTAAAATTAAAAAAAAAAGAAAGAAAGAAAAAAAATAATCTCTGGTTATTTTCCACTGAAATTTTGTGAAGAAATCTCCTGTTTCTCCTTTTCCCTGCATTGCCATCAGATTCTCCCCTCCCTGCCAAAGCCTTTCCTTTCACAAATGAAAAACCCCAAACAAAGCTGTCAGGACAGAAGATGGTGAACATGCCTGGCTTCCCAGCAGCCAAAACCTGATTTTCCTAACCAAGCCCAGAAATATTTTTTACCCTGAGAATTTCCAGTCTCTTGGTTCCCATTACAAAAAAAGGAAGGCTTTTCCACAGATCCTGCACAAGTCCCTCAGTGAGCGACCAATGCTTTGGCATAATTACACAGTGATTAAGCTGTTTGCAGTGGTTTCACTCTGGATGCCAAAGGACAACACCCTGTCCCTGTCACATCCCTCTGGATCCTGTCTCCTGCCCTGGTCTGGGTCTGGGGTCACCCTGTTTGCAGGCAGAGCATGGAGGGTGCAGGCACCCCGTGGTTTGCAGGGACTGGCTGAAGTAATTTATCCCAAAGTGACCCCAGGTGCAGGTTGGGATTAATTAATGTCCCATTTATCTTGTGTTCACTGCAATAGCTGATGCACAACCTACAATTACACAGCTCCTGGAACACCTGGAACCCAAAGCCCACCTTTCCTTGGTGAGCTGGAGGGGTGAAGTAGACCTGGGATTTTTTTTCATGGCTTTACTTTGTGCCTTTACATCATTTCATATGCAAATTTTAAGCTCTGCCAAAGCTCCTTTTGGCCATTCCTTAATTCCTGCTGCCTTTTAAAGTGTCTCTGCTCACGCATCCTCCTGGCCCAGCCCATCCCCAGGCCTGGGGGCTCACAGCCCACTCTGGAGCCGTTCAGGCAGGCAGGGCTGCTGTGGGCTGTGAGGTGGGAGGCTGTGGAGCTGTCTCCCTGCTCCACTCCACGTGCACCAGGAACACGCTGGGATGCTGCAAATCCTGCGCCTTCCTTCCCCTCTGCACTCTCTGTCCCCATTCCACACCACCTCCAATCCCCATCCTGCGGCTGCAGAGGGCTTGCAGAGGGCTGGGTAACTTTATGATCGATAATAACATCGGTAGTTATTCTTGTCAAGAGAAGGTTAATTGCACCTCCTGCCTGGGGGCACCAGCTGATCACCGCGGGGGCTGGGAAAGCGTTTTCCGCCTGTGCTCAGCCTTTTCCAACCCCCCAGACTGCAGGACGCGGGGATGGACCATGTGCTGGAGCATCAGGTGCTGCGGGGAGGGGGGAGCAGGGCAGCAGAGCTGGGACCCTGCTGTGTGGGGGCACTGGGGGAGCACTGCTCTGACCCTGCTGCTGGGGGGCTTTAGGGGAGCTCTGCTCTGGCCCTGCTGTATGGGGGAATTAAGGGAGCACTGCTGTCACACTGCTGTCAGGGGCTTTGGGGGAGCATTGCTCTGACCCTGCTCTTGGGGGGCTTTAAGGACCACAGCTGTGACCTGGTTCTTGGGGGGCTTTAGGGGAGCACTGCTCTGGCCCTGCTGTATGGGGGAATTAAGGGAGCACTGCTCTGGCCTTGCTGCTGGAGGGCTTTAGGGGAGCTCTGCTCTGACCCTACTGCTGGGGGGCTTTAGGGGAGCTCTGCTCTGACCCTGCTGTATGGGGGAATTAAGGGAGCACTGCTGTGACCCTCCTGTCAGGGGCTTTGGGGGAGCATTGCTGTGACCCTGCTCTTGGGGGACTTTAAGGAGCACCACCATGACCTTGTTCTTGGGGGCTTTAGGGGAGGACTGCTCTGACCCTGCTCTTGGAGGCTTTGAGGAGCACAGTTGTGACCCTGTTATCGGGGGGCTGTAGGGGAGCTCTGCTGTGACCCTGCCATTGATGGGGCATTAGGGAGGTTCTGCTGTGACCCTGCTGTCAATGGGGCATTAGGGGAGCTCTGCTGTGACCCTGCCATTGATGGGGTTTGCAGGGGTCAGGTCCCACACGATGCTGGTACCCCAGACTGGATCCTTGCCCACCTCACGGCCACTCACCGTGCTGGGATGTGGTGGGAAGGAAGCCCCTACATGCACTCCCAGCACGATGGGATGTCTTGGGGTCACCCTGGCATCTCCAGCCTGCCATGGGGACACGGGGGGCTCCTGCAGGACCGAGGGACACGTGTCCCTGGGACGCCGGTGGCTGAGCGGCCGCTCTGCCCCGGCCCTGGTGCGACTCTGTGTCGCAGTGTAATTTTATGGCTTGTGGCTGCCGTGAGGATAAAGCCTGCTGTGCACCCGGCAGTGGGAACAGCCAGGGGCTGCCGGGCTGTGGCCACGCTCCCTGCACAGACCCCAGCAGGCAGCAGCTCCCACACTGGGCTCTGCTGGGCAAGGGCGTCGGGAAAGGACTTGATCTCCCACGCTGCAAGGGGGGTGAGGGAGCGGAAATTGAGAGTGCTGCAGGGACGTGGTCCCGCAGCTCTGTCTGTCTGTCCGTCTGCGAGCCCCCCTGCTCCTCTTCCTGTCCGTTTCCAGCCACCCCAACCCCCCTTTCCCCTCTCTTTCTCACTCTTGCATTTATAGTCTGTGCCCGTGGCCTCGTCTCCAGCCTCGCGTGTGACCTACTTACACACAGAGCCCCAGTTCTTGCCTTTTCTCTGCCGAACAATGCGGGGGCCCTGCTGCCACGCCGCCTGCTCCGAGCACAATGCCAGCGGCTCCGGGGAGCCTGTCCCCGAGCCCCCGCGGTGCCGCATCCATCCCCGCTGCCGGCTGCGGAGCCTCCCCCCGGCCGGCCGGGATGCTCTCAGCCCCTCTCAGCGCCTCGCACGGAGCCTCCTGCTCTGCCGCTGGCAGGAGGAGCGGGGAATGCCCGGCTCCTGCCTCCCAGGCTGCCTGCGGACAGCCAGGGCAGCGGGGAGCGCAGCTCGGGCTGCTCGGGCAGAGGCTTCTCCCAGCTGTGCCCGCAGCACCGCCAGCTGTGCTCGCCCCGCGCCGCTGCCAGCCCGGCCCTTCCCCGCAGGGAATCACCTCGGGATCAGGATCAGGATAAGGCTGTCACCCTTGGGAGGTGCCCACTGCAGGTCCGGGCACTGGGGCCTGTCACACCGACTTTGGGGTCAAGACAGAGGTGGGAGAGGCAGGTGAGGTGTCTGCACTGGAGGTGATGCTGCTCAGAGCCGGTCCCAGGATCAGGTCTGGGTCAGGGCGATGGTGGCCTGGCAGCAGGCAGGGTGAGTGCCACCAGGGCTGGATCTCTGCCCTGGATCAGGGTGGCTGCTGCTTAACGAGGGGATCCTCGGGGAAAAACCCCCTCCACATGTCAGCATTGCTTCTCCAGGCAAAACCATCCCCCTGGAAATCCCCCGGGAAACGGGGAGAGCTCCACACACAGAGTCTCACCTGGGCAGTGTGAGCACAGGTGTGCAGCCCCTGGGCACCGCCAGGCCCAGGTGTGTCCCTGCTGTGGCAGCTCGGGACAGAGCTGGTGTGAAGGGCACGAGGCTGTGCCAGCTCAGGGGCTGCTCCAGGGGTCTGTGACGTGCTGGTGACACCGCCCAGAGCTGGGGATGCTCCCACCCGGCCCGGCCCAGGCTGCCGGTGGGTGTGCTAAGAGGAGGGGGCTCCCTGCCTCCACTAATGGGAGTAATAAGGTAATTAGGGGCTGTATAATCAGGGCCTTGTTGCTATGCAAACACGGAGTCAAGAGATGCCCCTGTCTCCCCCTGCACACCTGATAAGTCTTGAGAGACAGAGATGCTCTCTGGAGATTTGTGGCTTCTCTGGGCTGCCCTGCTGCTTGTCACAGAGCAGGAGAAAATGTTCATCCTTCCTTCATCACCACTGTCCTCATCAGCCCTGGGATGGGGAGGCATGGGAAGGGATTCCCACCCCAAGGAAGGAGGCAGAGGATGAGTTCCCCTCTGCTGAGCTCCCATTTGGCCTGTGAGCAGTGCCAGCAGCTCGTGTCTGCTCACCTGGAGTTTTCCACCTGCACATGGAGATGACAAATTATTTCAGCCTCATGGTGTCCTCAAGGCAACTCCAGTCTCACCTGCCTGGGGCTGTCAGGGACGTCTGAGGCAGGGCAGGGGGCTGTGGGAGCTGGGGATTCAGCTCCAATCACCCCCTCAGCACCAAAGGTGCCCATCACACCCTGGCTGCACCCCCAGCCCAAGCAGAGACCTGTGGCTGTCATCACACATCCCTGTGGAGCAGAGACCATGACACAGCATCCCTCAGCACCTTCTCTATACACCACACTCAGTCACAGCCTGCTGGGCTGCTGCCTGCAGTGCCCCAGCTGGGCTGGGGGCCCAGGGCTGAGTGTGCCCGTGGCTGAGCTGCTCCACTGCCGCAGAGGCAGGGCACTGACAGGGGCTGTAAATTGTCAGGCCCTGTAAAGCATTTAATGATTTTGAATTTATCTGCATCGATAAATACATGACAAGGTAACAGTCAAATAAATACCCATTAGTGCACTTGCTCTCTTTTTTTTAATTACGAGCTCGGGTGTAACCAATCATTTTCTGCTAAGCAAGCGCTGCAGGAAATCTTCATTAGCACCAGCCCCGGCGAGCTCTGCAGCCTGGGGAGGAGGGAGAGAGCCAGGAGGGAGGTTTGGCCCCACTGCATCCTGCTCACACAGCCCAGGGGGATGCTGATAGCCACTCTTCCAGCCCAGGCTAGAGGCCATGTCAGGGGAGGGAGGTTTGGGGCAGGGATTTTCCAGGGGGACCTTGGTCCCTACAGCTCCTTGGCAGGAGGAGTCAGATGGGAGCTGGGCTGTGCTCCCAGGTAAGAATGACAGAACAAGAGAACATGGCCTCAAGCTGTCCCAGGGAAGATTGGATATTAAGAAAGATTTCTTCACTGAAAGAGTGGCCAAGTGCTGGCACAGCCTGTCCAGGGCAGTGGTGGAGTCACTGTCCTTGAAGTGTTTGACCAGTTGGTGGATGTGGCACTTCATGGTACAGTTCAGTGGGCACAGGAGTGTTCAGCTGAAGGTTGGAGTTGGTGATCTTGGAGGCCTTTTCCAGCCTTAATGATTCCCTAATCCTGGCTGGGGGCCCTGCACACCCCAAAGGCAGTATTTGCTGGAGGCAGGTGCAGAGGGGGGGATCTCACTCACCCTGGGTCATTGGTGCCTTGGGTCACCCTCCCCACCCCTTGCACACTGGACAACCCAGAAAGTGCCAGGGGGTGCAAACCACCCTGCTCAGCACCTCAGAGCACAGCCTGTCCTGGCAGGTGCCTCACTCAGGAGGCGGCATGAGAAAATACACAAAAGCTGTGAAGGGGCAGGGCTGTGAAGCCCTGGAGCTCCAGCTCTGGTGCTGCTGGACACCTCTGGCATGAGCCACAGCACTGCTGTGACAGCTCTGGGTGCACGAGAGAAGGAGCAGGAGGAGCTGAAAGACAAGTCCCCACCTGGT
>VZRX01011898.1:0-63428 GCA_013398075.1 Notiomystis cincta
GGGCAGCCCCGCCTGGCACAGCCCGAGCACGGGGCGGGGGCGCTGGGCCGGGCTGTGCAGGGCCCCCGGCCGGGCTCCGGGAGCCTGAGGGTCACTCCCAGCTTGTTCTGATCTACCTTCTGTTCTTTCTTTTAAGGGAAAGAGGAACGGGCTGTCCGGCCGAGAGCTACCTGGAGTGAAGTCAGGGAACTGGCCAGTAAAAGGTGATTTTGGAAGTGGGAGAGCACAACCACTGACTCATTGACCACCTGCTCCAAACAGACCCCAGACTCAAATGGAGGGAAGAACTCTGCCTGTGGACTAATTAGCATGAGACACGAGAGTTATAACTAGCACTAGTTAACAAAAAAGTTCTGTAATTTACAACCAGTGAGTGCTAATACCTTTGTTAAAATGTAGAAATGGTGTTAAGTCTTGATGATCAGGGAGCCAGCCTTTTGCGGGTTATCACCCAGCTCCCTACTTTGTGCAAATTAGAAAATAAACCTAAATACCTCTCCTAGGTGTGTGAATTGGTGCTGCATGACAGGGAATGAGCCCATGTTTGGGACAGCAATCCCATTCAACAGGCCATGCAGTGCTGAGTCTCGTTTTCTATCTGTTCATTTCTTCCCCTTTGTCTTTCCTTAAGTACCAAATAAAAAGAGACAAAAAAGCAAGTGTTGTTGCCCCAGTGTGATGTACCCAGCAAGTGATGTTAAGCCCCAGCTCTGCTGTGCAAACCCCAAACCTCTTGGTTAACCAAGCAGGATTTCCTGTGGGACTAAACAGCAGTGATTATTTCAGGTGGCTCCTGGGAATGGCCATGGCCACACTGTCAGGGTCCCTGAGTTCCTTCAGCAAAGCAAGGTACAATCAAGGTGCAAAAAGGCTTTTTCCCTGTGAGCCCCTGGGGATGGGCAGGTGGGCCTCCATGTCTCCATCCCCACAGGGGACACAGCAAACTGTGGGTGACAGACACCCATCCCACTGCTCACTGTCCTCCTGGAAGGCCCCAAAATTTGGGGAAAAGGGCTGTGCTTCCTCCTGCAGAGGGCACTGGGAACTTGTGCTTTTTGCTTTCTGGGAAAGGTCCCCTGGAGCCAGCACAGCTCCCACTTGCACACCCATCCTGCTGCCTCTGCTCGCCCTGGGGCTCTTGGAGTGACATGGACGGGGCTCTTGGCCTTGCTGGGAACTGCTGAATGTGGAAAAGCCACTGCTGAGGAATCAGCCTGCCCTGCTCTGCCCCTGCTTCTCCCTCTGTGCCAGGGTGGAGATGAGATGTCAGCTCTGGAAGGGCTCCCTGGTAGTTTATAAACACCAGCCAGGATGTGCTGCCCACAGGTTGGTTTCCACAGGGCTGAACCACCAGTGTCACCTAAACCCCCCCATTACTGAGCCTGAACATGTTTGAGACAACAGGAGATGCTCACAGCTTTGTCCTCTGCCATGCTGAGGGTGCTCCCTTGCACTGGGTTACTCCTGTCCTGTTCTCCCCTGGGAGATGTGGCTCCTCTGAAGTGCAAAATCCTGTTTCTGTAGCTTTCCTGGGGGAAGGAAAAGATGTCCTGTATCAGTGTGCCTGATTTTACTGTTCTGTCTGAGAAAATGCTTTTGCTTTGCCAAGTTGGGTTTGCCTCACCTCACGTTTTGCAGTAACTGAGTGACACATTTTGGCCATCTGAGATGGCATTTCCCATTCCATTGCCCTTCCTGCTGAGAAACTGGGCTGAGGGGAAGATGATTTGCCCAGGACTGGAGCAAAGCCAAACTAAAAGGAACTTAAAATTCCTTGTGAGATGGCATTTCTCTTCTGTTCAAGCTGTCAGATGAGTCATTGACCTCACCCTATTCTAGTCCATATCAGGAAATGGCCACACAATCCCCAGGGATGCTGGGACCCCTCTGGGAGGATTCAGGGGGGCTGACCCCACCACTGCCCTGGGGGAAAGATCCTCAGGAGCCATGGGAAACCTGACTGGCTCCAGTGCCTTCTCCTAGGACTGGAACACCCCACATGCACCAGCTCAGCATCAAGAGGAGGCTGGAGACTCTCAGCCAAATTCTTCTGCTATGACAGATGGAAATGGGACATTTCCTTTTTCTTTCTTTGAGATGAGAGAAAAAAAGCTAAAGGCCACTTGTGCAATTAAGAGCCTTAAATGTGGATTTTATTTCGATGTAATGGGATGGTTATTGCATATAAAAGGAGAGCCAGATGGTTGTTAAAACCACATTTACTAAGTTCTAATAACTGTGAATTTGACCTGCAGCCCATCAAGAGCAGCAATCCCTCATTATAAAATAGCTTGGGAATGTCATGCCCAGATCCTGTGGCTGGTCCTTGCTGGGACCTTTGGACACAGCAGCACTCACTGATCAGGGCAGGATTGCCCTTGTGGCACAGCCCTGCAGCCACAGGGTGTCTTGCCTGTCTGCTTGAGCTCAGTTGGTTGGTGATGGTGGCCAGGACAGAGGGATGAGGAGGTGTGGAACACGTCTGCCAGCCTGGGGAGAAGGGCCAGGGCACCCAGTGCACCCAGGGGTGCAGGGCAGTGCAAAGTCTCTGCACACCCAGGGCAGAGCTCTCCTCTGCTGTTCCACCTGGTGCTGGGGGCTTGGAGGAGGGAGCAGAAGAGTGAAGGACAGAGAGTGGAGAATGGTGGGTGGGATGTGGAGGGCAGAAGGTGGAGGATGGAAGGTGGAAGGTGAAGGATGGAGGATGGAAGGTGAAGGATGGAAGGAGGAGGATGGAGGGTGTAGGATAGGTGGAAGGTGGAGCAGAGGAGGACTGGGAAGAAGCTGGGTATGACTCCTCCCCCCTCCTTGTTCAAACTCGTGCAGGCAGGGAAGGAAAGAGGTGAATTTACAGAGGGAAGTGCAGGTCTCATCCCCCACTGCCTCCTAACACCTGCTGCACAAAATGCACAGGATCCAGGCAGCTCCTTCCCTGCAGCAGCCCATGCACAGCAGCAGCTTCTGCAGCACTCCAGGCTGGGTCTGGCCCCTGTGCATTGAAGGGGAGCCCAGGACAAGCAGGGGAGTGAGCCCCCAGACCTGTGGGCTGGGCTGTGACATCCCTCCCCCCAGCTCTGCCTGCCAGCAGTGCAGCTGGCCTTCCTTCTTTGGTAAAGACTCCAACAATTCCCTTTTTCGGTGGAACTCCACCAGTGCTGGGAAGGAACGGGAGCCTGTTCCCCAGCCCCCAGCCCAGCTTTGGGTGGAGGGGCTGTCTGTGGGGAAACAGCCCCTGCTCCAAATGCCTGCAAAGAGCTTTCCAAGACTGCCCTTCTCCAAGACTCTCTGTGCCTGGCAGCTCCTGCCCCACTGCACAGGCAGCCCTGATCCCTGCTGAGCTGCTCAGCTGCCCAAAGTGCCTTCCCAGGACCACACCTCACCCAGCCAGCACGAAGGTATAGCTGTGCTGGTAGGAGTCTTCTTCCCTTATTTTCACTCCTGGAAAGCTCTCCCTGATGAATCCCAGCTGGGAGACTCTTTTTTTAGGTCTTATTAAATTGTGGATATGGATTTCTATGCAGAGCCGTTCGTCCTCCCCTCCTCATCTCACTCTGTGCCCCACGAAGACCTCCTGCCAGGTTGCCTGGACCTAAACCCATCCCATCCCATCCTCTGGGAGCAGTGCTTGCTGCAGAGCTTTTCCAGTTAGTCCAGTCCCTCCAGGGCTGGGGCTGGCAATGCCTCCAGCATTCCATACCATCCTGACAGCATTCCCAGGACACAGCCCCCCATGTGAGCCCCTCCAGCATCATCTGTTGGCAAAGGGGTTTCTTGATCTCCCCCTGCTCTGTGCCACCCCAGTGACGAGACCTGTATCCCAGCACTGCCCAGCCCTGGACAGGAGAATGGATGGGAGCCAGGAGTGGGATGGGAACTCATGAAAAGCTCCTACAGATGGGTTTGTTTGCATCATTCCTGTTCACATGTTGAAACTCTCCTGCTTTTGTGGGATGATGTCAGACCTGGGCTCCTTGGCCAGATTTCCTCTGCAGCAGGGAACACCCACAACTCCTGGTGTTGTCTCCTCTGGGGATGTGCAAGCAGCCCAAAGTAGTGATGTGGGAAAGATTTGCCCAGCTTCCCTCCACATCCCATGGGAGCAGTGGCAGGACAAGCTTATGGGCACTATTGGAAACTCATCCCAGCAAATCACTCCCTGGATGCACTGGAAATCCAGAGGATTTGGAACTGGAAAGCCCTCCAAGAGGTAATGCTGGGGTTTGTTCTGGATCCACAGAAAATCTGGGAGCAGCAGCTGCCAAACTACAGCACAGCATCGAGTTCCTGCCAGGGCTGTGGGTACCACTGCTGAGCAGCTCCAGGATCCCCCCATCCTCCACACTGCTAGAGACAAGGAGGGGTAAGAGAGATTCCCTGCTCCTTGAGCACTTTTCAGTAATGAAATCCCCAAGGGTAAGACACTTTGAAAGCCTTTCAGAGAGCCCTGGGCTCTGTGTCCAAGGTGCTGCTGTATCACTGGGGGTGAGGCTTGTCAGCCTTGGGCATAGCAGAGCATCACCAGGACAGGGCTGAAACCATCAGCATGGAGAAGCCTGGAACTGTGGGATATCTGAGCTTGAGGTCCTCTCTCTGCTGTAGAGGAGAATAAAGTTCTCACTACCCCTTGCACTGCCTCCTGCAGTGGGTGGGCAGGTTCTTCCCAGCGCCCTCCTGATGGCCTCAGAGCAGGGACACAGGCAAGGTACCAGCAAAGCTTTGGTGGTGACACAAAGGTGGCAGCCAGCTAGGGAAAAGATAGGATGCTGTGCTGCCAGGGCTGAGTGACTGGAGAAGACTCTTTCCTTGGCTTTGTCAGTGACTGAGTGTGGGTGGATGGTCCTGGCAGGCACGGGGCTGCCACAAAACCCCTCTGTGTGGTAGAAATCTGAGCTTGGCTGGTAATATTTCCCTTCTGCTCCAGCTTTGCTCAAGTCCCTAACTAAGAAAAAAGGCCCCAGACAGCACTCAGAAAAATTGTTAAAAATAATTTAAAATAAATCAAACCAAATAAATGCAGAGAGATTGAAGAAATACATTTTGGCTGCACAAATCCCAGCCTCCAGTGCTGCCTGTGCTGATGCTGCTGGCATGGCAGCCAAGGCTGTGGCACAGAGATCCCAAAATTTCTGAGCCCGTGTAGGAACAGTCACCCAGAGGTTTCTTTCTCTCCTGGCTGGATGAGGCTCTCCCTGCCCCATAGCTGTCTGCAGGGAGGGAAGCAACAGGGACTTCTTTGCACCAGACCCATGCAGGGACAGCATTGAATTTCCCAAAAAGATCTTAGGGTTGGGATCCTGCTGAAGGAGATGGATAGTTTGGGTCTGGAGCAGCAGCAGGGGTGTAAATCAGCATGGCAGTCATGCAGCTGCACCCGGTTCCACCAGCCTTGGCCCTGCTGGGATGGAGCTGGCTCGTGGGTTCTTCTGCTCCCTCCCACCCCACTGTCCCGGGGGACACGCAGCTCCTGCCCTGCAGCCGGCAGGAAGAAACTGGTTCCTGACTGTTTTAGCAACTGCATGTATGAGGTTCAGTTTCCTTTGATTCCCGGTGTTTGGTTTGTTCTCCTACTTCATAAATATTCAACCGCCAGATGCTTGAAAAAGCGCCTGCGAATTCCCCCGCGCGTCGGTGGGAGCGGCGCCCGCGGTCCCTGGCCCCATCCTGCCGAGATCCCTCCATCCCTCCATCCCTCCATCCCTCCATCCCCGTGGATAAGGCACAGGGCAGGGCCGGGGCCAAAGCCGACAGCTCATAAACCAGCGCGGTGCCGAAACGCGCTCCCCCAGCCCGCGGGACCCGGCGCGGGATGTGAGAGCTTCAGGGGGCGCAGGCTGGGAACGTGATGCCCTAAAGTGCAGGGATGGCTCCGGAGGGACATTCCCAGAGAGCAGCGGGGATGCAGCTGCTCCCTGGGGATCCCGGTTTTGGGGGCACTTGCTTCCCCGAGAGCACTGCCGGCTCCCTCTCAGTCGGCGCTCCAAGAGTGAAATCCAGGGGTTCCTCGGAGTCCAGTGGGTGATGGAATTAGAGGGAAACATTTTGCAGGAGAGCCTGATGTTTTCCTGCTCCCTTTCCCCCACGAATAGGGGCAGCATTACCCACCTCGACCTGCAGGGACACACCTGCACCACCAGCACCAAATCTGCAGAGCTCAGGGGTGCTGGGCACCCTCACTGACGGCTTAGCCAGAGCTGAAGGGACCACAGGGAGAGAAAAGCAGGGGAAAAAAACCCAACCCAAACCCCTGCATTACAAAGAGTTCCCTGTTCAGCAGGGCAGTGCCCTGGTGACATCAGCACCAAGGTTGGGTGGCAGATTCAGAGCAAGAGGCAGGAGGGTGCAGGGTTGGGGAGGGGGAGCACAGCAGCCCCCCAGGCTCCTCCAGTGCCTGGGCAATCCTGCAAACCCCAGCTCCTGCTTAGCATTCCCCTTTCTTGCCAAAATCACTCCGGAGCATGTCAGCATGCTGTCATGTAAGGAATCTCATTTTGGAGAGGCTTTTTCTCTCGTTTTGCCTTCGATACAAACCAGACACAGCCTCACTTTATTGAGTGTGAGGGCAGGGCTGCCCACATCCGGCCTGCTCCACTCCCTCCCCAGAACCGTGCTGGAGTGGAGTTGAGGACTCTCACTTTGTCTGGGATGCTTTTTGCCGTGTGTGCAGGGACCTTCTGCACAGACCTGCTCGTGTGCAGGACCCCCTTGTTGTGCTGTGCAAGCCCTGCGTGGAAGCCATGGCAGAAGGAGCCAAACTGCTCCATGAGGTGGCTTTGGGGCTGCTCAGGTGCTGCCTGCTGAGCCCTGGGATGTGTGGGATGGAGCATCTTCCCTCTGCTGCATTATTTGGAGGACTGACACCCAATTCCCAGAAGAGCAGTGCTCCCCACAAAGCCCCAGGAGATACTTGTTCCCTCCTCTTCTAACCCCCATCACCCCAAAGCCCCTCAGCAAGGCCACAGTCTCCACACATTCCTTCTCCTCTTATTCCAGGTGACTGCACAGACCCCCAGAGCCCATTACCTGCCTGACCCCAGGGCTCAGCTCTGGTGCTCTGGGGATGGACAGTGATGGACAAGTCCTGGCCTGGATTCCCCACGCCCCTCTCAACCCCTCCTCATGAAAACAGGGATTTCCCTTCTCTGAATAACTCACTGTGGCTCTGGGTGCCTGGGGAGGCAGGGAGCAGCTCCCCTTGGCCCCACATGCAGAGCAGTGGTGATCAGCAAGATAATTAATTGTTTTGGGTGGCATTTATGCCTGCTTTGCACACCTGATATCATCCTTCCTTTCCAAGAGCTTTAGCCTGGGAAGCAAGAATAATCTGCTTAGATCAGTGAAGGATGAAAACCCTCTGTCCACCTGCAGTCCTACCCAAGGAATTTTGGAGCTGGGGGCTCCAGCCAGATGTGCAGAATTTGCCTAAAACAGGCTGTGAGAGCCAGTGAGCTGTGATGGCCCTGCAAGAGGGGCACGGTGCTGAGGGGCTCCAGTTCCAGCTGTTTCCACACAGGGAAAGCTGCCCTGCTGCCACGAGGAGGCTGGGGCTTCCCAAGAGGGCTCAGCCCCATGGCTGAAATCAAATAGGGGCTTTGAAAGGCTGATGGTGCTCACAGAAGGTGCCCCAAATTCCACCTGAGTCCTCTTCCAGCCCTGCCTCTGTGGCCAGTGCCAGCTGGGACAGTGTGGGACCAGAGAGATGTTGTATGGCAGCTCCACAGAGACCTTGACCACGGTTCAAAAAGTGCTTGGACAGTGCTCTCAGGTTCACATGATGTGATGTTCATGTGTGATTTTTGGGGTTATCCTGTGCAGGGCCAGGAGCTGGACTCTCTGGTCCTTGTGGGTCTGTTCCAGCTCAGGATATTCCATGATTCTATGATGGTTTTTGTCTCAGATTTTACCCCCAGCAAGCTGAGAGTAGCTTTTGCCTCTTCTTCTAGGTTTAAATGCCATTCTTACAGTATACTGCAGTCTATATCATGCAAGACAGATGTGTTGGAGAACATTTTGGGTGCAAAGACTGTTGCACCCAGTGAAGTATCCTGCCAGAAATGCCATTTCTGGACCTGATCCCTGCTAGGTCTGGTCCTGAATGTCCTCTGGACTAACAGGGAGCTGAGGCAGCATATCCTCCCTGCACAACATCCAGCAGCTCTGCTCCCTCCTGTGCTCCTGCACCAGCCCAGCCATCTCTGACCTCACCTTTCCCCATCTGCAGCACTGGCCAAAGGTGTCCTGAGCAGGTTCTGCATCCCAGGGAGAGAACAGCCCCCTTTCCAAGGATTCCTGGTCCATATGGAACACAGCTTTGCAAAAGCACAAGAATTTGTTCAAGAGTTCACTGAAGTTTAAAGTGAGTTTGTCTCAGACGCACCCTCTGTGATGCTTTTCCATCCTAACTCACATCAAATCATCGCTGGACATTTATTGTTTCTGGGCATGCTCCAGTTCCTCCAGGAGGCAGCAATAAGAGGGCCCCTCGCCTCCTTTTTCTCCTGCCATCCCCAGGCTCAGTCCCAGCCCCCCTAATTTTCCATCCCTCAAAGCCTCCAAACTCAACACCCCCAAAGCCCCCAACGAGGAGCTGGGCTGGATCATGTCCCAGGAGGGTGAGGGCTCTCCATGTGGCTGGGGCAGCCAGTCCAGACTGTGGAGCTCAGCCTGGCTGGTGGCAGCAAGAGGCTGAGCAGCAGAGCACTGCAGTGTGGGCAGACAGAGGAGGTGAGGAGGTGCAGGAGGACGCCAGGATCCCCCCTGACTGGTGGTTGATGCTCCCTGCTGCAGTTTGAAAGCTGCTGCAGCCTCAGGATAGGGTTTCCAGTACAAACACTTGGAGGTTTTCTCTCCAAGTTTATGTTCCAAGACTAATTTCTCAATATTCGTTTGGGGAGTCTGCCTTTCTGTGGGTGTAAATCTGTGTACCTCCACCACCTCGGAGAGGCCTGTGCTGATTGATATCAGCTGAGATGCTGACCCCAAATTTGCAGTTTGCACAAATGTTCCTGCCAATAAAACTGTTATTTAAAGTATTCAGAGAAAGTGAACCCAGGAGGCATGTGAACGTGGTCCAAACAAATCTAATTAAAGCTTTCATCCAGAAAATTCTTCCTTACTATAGAACAAAAATCCACACATTAATACTTGTCCTCACTTCACTGGGGCTAAAAAACTCAGTTTGGAAGCCCAGGATAAATGAAGTTTGTGCTGGGCTGAGCACTCACAAACCCTGCTGGCTCCAGGACACCTCAGAGCTCCCCTTTGGCCTCCTCCTGCATCCCCATCCTTACAGTATTTTCTGGATGGCTCTGAGCTTTGTGGAGAAGCTCGTTGCTTAATTCAGAGAGTCCAGCTGGGCTGCAGTGGAGCAGCCACATGCTGCTGCATGTGCTGGGGAGGCAGCTGAGGAAGCATCCTGGCAGGGGCTCATGGAAGCCAGGGAGGACAGAGTACCAGCACCAGAGGAACCACCAGAGGAACCACCAGCTTGCAGAAACATCAAGGAGCTGATCCAGATGCTGCATCCCAGCTGTCTCAGGGGCCAGAGTGCTGGCTTTGGGCAGATCATGTCTTACTTAATCTGCACCAGTAAACCCACCCAGGAGCAGCAGTAATCCAGTCCTTGCAGCAGCGTTCCAGAGGGTTCTGTGTTATCCATGTGCTCCCCAGGAAACTGGTGGCATAAATGGGTATCCCATGGGATCCAGGCAGACCCAGGTCCCAGGCAGGGCTCTTTTCTAAGGGAATCACTCACAGGAACTGTTCCTGTCACTTCCTCTTGGAGCACTGTGCTGGTGCCTCTGATGGTTCCAGGTGGGAGCCAAGGACCAGCAGGAGACGTGTCTGACCCTCTGAAGTTCAAAGACTAAGGACAGAAAATCCATTGCTGGTCTAACCTCTTGCCATTTGCTCTTCTCCTGTCTTTCTCTCCCTTGTTTCAACTGACATTAAGTGGAAATCACCCCATCACTCACCTTTTTCTTCCTCACTGCCTCTCCAAGAAGCTAAACAAACAAATCTACCCCCCTGGATCACCTTCATTTCATCTGCCCTCCCAAAGCCCTGTGTTTTTCTGAGGGCTTCCAGCAAGACAGCCCTGCAGGCATTTTCCAAGACAGGAGAAACTTCAGACAGCAACAAAAATGTGTAGAATTTGGCCTATTTCTCTTCCCTTACCTTTTGATGACCTTCAGGGAGCTTTAGGCAGCATCTCCCTTGCTCCCTGTCATGCCCCAGGACAGCTCCTGCCAGCCCAGCCCAGGCTGCCTGCTGGGGAATGAGCCACAGAAATGGAAAAAGAGAAAAAATGAGACAGGTGGGGAGAAGATGACTTGACTGCTAATGTAAGAATTATTTCCATGCACATTCCTCGTGCAACCAAATGGCTGGAGGAAGATCTTTCAATACCAGATGTGCTCCTCATCCCCACTGAGAGAGTCTGGCTGCTCAAGGGGACTCCTAAGTTTTAGATTTGCATTCATCCCATTCTCATAGATGGTTTTGGCCACTGTACAGCTGGAGAAACACAAGATAAGGTCTGAAACAGAAAGCTTGACCTCAGTGATACCTCTTTATCCCACTCCTTTCCTCTGAGGAATTGCCCAAGGGCAGAGACATCCTTCTCTCCTGCAGGGAGATATCACAGGACAAAAATAACTTGTCTCCTGTCCCTGAGCTGGAGATCAGTGCAGAAGGGCTGCTCCTTCTGTGGCACCAGGGCTGACAGACAAAGCCAGTGCTGCAGCTCACCAGGAAGATCCCAGACTTGGAGAGGGGGATAAAATGGTCAAAGGATATCTTGTGTGTGGCATTGCAGAGGGAGGCTGGGGCAACAGAAACTGCCCAGACACACAGGATGTTCTTCCTCTTTGTCCTCAGCCAGGGAAGCAGCCAGTTCTGCCTGTACACCAGGGGTGTCATCCAGTGTCCAAGAGGAGCAATGAGCATCCCTCAGGATGGTCCACTGAGCCCTGGCTGGGGATGAGATCTCCGAGGGCTGCAGAGCCCAGGGGTGAATTCATCTGAGGCACCAATTCTTCCAGAGCAAATTTAATTGCATTCCTACCCTGGCCATGACTTTAACCTTGACCAGGAGGGCCAATTCATCCCCTGTGCCTGAGGGACAAAAGGGCCACTCTGGGAGTTGTAGGGGACACCGGGATGACCCCCATGTCACAGCTGCTCACCACTGCCGGGCTCGGCGCTGGGCTCCCCGGAGGAGCAGGAGCACAGCAGGACACACACACTGCCACCTCCTCCATGAGAGTGTTTTACAAGCATGGCAGATGAAATAAAAGAGCAGGAGAGCTGTAAACAAGCTCATTTGAGTGTCTCCCTGGGGCCTTGTCAAGTCAGCTTCAGCTCCAGTCAACACCTCCCACATCAGCCAGAGCCCAGCCCAGCCCGGCTGCCCGCAGGGACCAGGCTGCTGATGGATTTCAGGTGTTCCAGCAGGGCATGGAGGAAGAGCACAGGGAATGCTTCCCCTCCCTCCCACCCTTGTCCCTCATGACGTCCCCTCAGCTGGCTCCTGGCTCTCAGATGTACATTTCACTGCATGATGCCAATTTCTACCCTACCCAGCATGAAACTGTGAGGAATAGTTCTCACCACGGTGGAAAAATATTCTTTCACCCCAAAGTTAAAGTTAGGTAAGGGCGAAACACAAACAGAAGAGCACCAAGAGTGCTTGTCAAAATCACAGAGATAATTTCCTGCCCAGGTCTCGTCTCTTCTCTACTCCCCTCCTCTCCCTCCCCTTTCCCTGCTCTAGCTGAAGCCTCTCTGCAAGCCAACATCCCACCTGTTTCTAACCCAAACACTCCTGTGCCACATTTCCCAGCAGGCACGATGAGGAATTCAATGGAAAAGGTAAAAGGTCAGGTTGGAGCTGTGCCAGGGCTGCAGAACACAGCTATAGCTGGGAATGGACTTCCAGAAAATGTCCATCCTTCCTTCCCCACGACAATCCTCAGGTGTCCTGGAGATGATACATGGAGTGCAGCTGGACAGGGAGGAGGAGTCCTTGCTTGGGAGCCCAAGGATGATGGAAGAGGCAATGGAAACCCCAAATGGCAACGGGGAAAAGCAAGAACCTGGTTTGCAAGTTCAAAGGAGCAGGAAATTAGGAGGGCAATTAGGTAGGCAAGCATCCGATCCGTGACAAACTGGGCCACCAACACATCAGACAGGCAACAAAACAAAGAGCCAGTGATGAACCCAGCAAGCCACTGTACAGCCAGCAGCAGATGTGTTCAATTAGCCCAAGAGCCAACATCCAACCAAACACCAACCTAGCCAGCAAAAAACAGACAATAGACTACTTGTTCCATCAAACAGCTGAGTTAATAGCAAAAACGTGCAGGGAGTGAGCGAGCAGCCAAAAACCCACGCCAGCCACTCAATAAGTCAATTAACCAAAGACCCACATAATCAACCACTTAAGTAGAGCTGAGCAAATAACTCACAATGAGTTATTTATCCATTGAATTTCGCCTCTAGTTTTGCTTGGGCCATCTCTGTGAGCACATGTCAAGTCCCTTCGACTGATTTTCAATTAATCTCATTTTGGCTTGTTTGCTCTGTGCGTGGCTGGCCAAAAGTTAACATGTGAACTGCTCTCATTAGCTGTGATTGCCCAGGAAGATTACATGTTGCTCTCTAGTCTCAGATTAGGTAAGCACAGTTTTGCCAGGGAATCTCAGTCCCTAAAATGCTCCAATGGGACTGCTCTTAAGCCACCAGCACACAGCAGTAACATATATTCAAAGGAAAAAACCACAGCAAATGTAAATGAGAACTTTTCCAGCCATCCAAGAAGTCCAACTAAATAGTCCTGCAGGAAGAAGGCTTAAACAGAATTGGGGAATTGGAGGGTTTGAGTTTAATGCCCTAAGGTTGGGGTCCTGTTTCTGGGGATCTTTTCCATCCCTGAGGCTATAAACTCCCTGAGCAGATGAGGATGGCCCAGCTCTTCAATTACAGCTCCTTTTCTGGGGCTCCTCAGACCCTGCCTGGGGTATCTCCCAGCAGATCTCAGCTCCCAATTTATTAGACAATTATTTCATTTGGAAAACACCTCTAAGATCATAATTTCCAACTGTCAACCCAGCACTGCCATGTTCATCACTAAACAACACCCCCAGGTCCACATCCAGATGTTTTTCAAACACTTCCAGGGACAGTGATTTCACCATTTTTAATTCCTTACCACCCTTTCAATTGGGAATTTCTTCCTAATATCCAGTCAATTTGAAAATTGCCTCTGTGGTGGCAAGCCTGGTGACCCAGCCAAGACAGCACTTCCTAGCAAGGGCTGGGACATGCAGGGCCCTTATGGCATCTGGGTACTCCAGGCATCACCAGAGCATTAAAACAACGACACCTCTACTCTGAAAAACCCAGGCGCCCATCTGGAGTGCTCTGTTCCTCATCCCACCAGCCTTCAAGGAGAGGCCACATGGTGCCATGGAGTCCAGGGCTGCTGTTGTCCTCCTTCTGGGGCAGAAATGGTTCCTTCCTCCAGCCCATACCAGGCTCCTTCACTTGCTGCCAAGAGACCATAGATCTTCTCGTGCAGCTGGTCAAACACAAGCCCAGCTGTGCCACAGCAGGATTTGGCCCATGCTGTGGGTCACACTGCCCTTACTGGACCCTGGTACCACCAAGCCATGGCCATTTCCACATTAGCTCTGGGAACAAGGTCCATTCCTGGCCTCCTTCACCCCAAAATGGCCATGAAGAGGAGCAAGCTGGGCTGCCTGGGCTCTGAGCGTGGCCCCACACAGCTGAGGGAGGTTTCTATCCCTCTCCTCCGGGGCTGCTGTGAGCACTGTGCTTTTGGCTCTGGCTGGGGAGGAGGCCTGTGCTGCCAAACCACACTGTCAACTGCTTCCCTGCTGCCTGCAGATCCCAATCCCACAGGCAATATATAACCAGCAGGAGCTGCACCATCCCTGAAGTGTGAAGTGCAGTATCAGAGGAGCACTGCTATCTCCTGCCTCTCCAAGAGGCAGTCACAGGCACTGTCAGAGATTAGGACTAATAGTACTTAGCTCACTTCAGCAGCCAGCTGAATCAAATGATCCTTACATGCCCTTATGTCCTAATGAATTGCATTTGATTCCTTGCCCAGCTCTGAGCATGGAGCAGCAGCACAGCTCTTTCATACTCGAAGGGCTGTGTAGGAATCACCCCTCTCATTACCCTTGCAAATCCAGCCTGTGCTTTTAATCCTGACAGCATCTCCTACAGCTCCCACTGCAGATTCAGGTTTGAGTTCATCTTTCAAAGAGAATTGACCTCTCAAAAGCTAAGCTCAGCTGCAAGCATCGAGCTTCAGCTTAGAGACCAAACAAAACCCACTGATTTCACATTATCTCCATGCAAAGCTATAAATCAGCTTGGGCTCGGTTTGACTCTGGGCCAAGGCTTGACTGAAAGGTTCACGAACCTTAAGGAATTTTTTGACAAGCTCAGTCTGAGATTCAAATTTGTAATGAAACCCCAATAGTGAAGCTCTGCTAGTTCCATGTAATTTCAGGTTTTGCTGTGAGCATTTCATGCAGCTCTGGGGACAAAGTTACACCAGCATAAACCCAGTTACTCCTTAAGAATCAATAGAGCTGACCTGGATTTCTGCCGGTGTAAGAGCAATCAACACAGCCCAGAAAAAGTTATTTTTATTCCTTGCCTTCTGTTTTGCTAGAATCCACCCAATAAAAGTTCCCAGCCTGAGTCCAGACTGTAGAAATGCAAATGCCAGTAGAGCATAAACCCCGGCATGTGTCTGGAGAAGTTTGTGTCAAGTGACAGGGTCATTCCAGCTGTGAGTACAATGAAAGCCCAACAAGAACTCCAGGACCCCGTTCCCCATCCAAAGCTGCTAATACCCTGAGGGGTATTCTGTGAGAAGAGACATTTTCTGGGCTGTTGCCTGGGGTGACTGTTTCTATAGGGCAGAAAAATCACTGTGCCACATCAGACTGAACTCAGGACAGGGATTTCTGCAGCCCTAAAAGGGCTGGCTCCTGCTCCCCCAGCATAGTGCTGGGCTCCAGGAGCTTGGTCAGGCTTATTCCCACTCATTTTTCACAGATCCCCAACTCTAATAAGGCAAACCAAACTTGTGCTCTGGAAGGAAAATGCTGTGGGGCTCAGGGGATGCTTGTCCTCCACCCTTGCTCTAGTTTTATAGAATATCTGCAGTGGTGTGTCAATATCAAATTGCTCCAAATGGGGGAACTGATGTGAGGTGTCGTGCCAAAGCCCATTTAGCTCCTTCTATCCCAGCACAGGAACCCATGTCCCCAGGTTCAGCTGGATGGCTGCTGGGGTAAGGGACTTCTGCCCTCTGCTCCCTGGCCTCCTGCTTGCAGGAGAAATCCTGGGTGCAGAGGCAGAGCAGAGCATGGCAGCCAGGCACTGAGCTCCACTGCCCTGCAGCAACATTCACCCTCTCTGCAGAGCTGCTCCTCTGGTCCCTGCTGCAGCAGAGCTTGGCCTGCCACCAGCTCCTGCTCCTTCCTATGCCAAGCACTTCCCACAGTAAGACAGCAAACAGCAGGATTTCCCTCTATTTGCTTATTTTAAAAACGTTTCTTACTGCAAAGGTTTAAGACCTGGCAGGAAGCTGGAGTTTTATTCACCCAGGGGCTCTCAGCAGCCCCAGAGATGTAAAGAAAGGAAGTGCTCTTGCCTGCTCCCCATCTGCACCCCAGCCCCCTCCAAAGACTGGCAGGCTCCCCTTTCACAGCTCATTTTAGTGCCCAGCAAGCCATTATTCACAGATATTGCCAGATCCCCCTGCCCTTGTTTTAATCCCACACCCACTCCCAAGGGCTGAGGAACTCCAATGCCTTGGGAAGGGAAGTCCTGAAAGGCAGCTGTACTGCTGAGATGCTAGCTTGACCTTCTGCATTCCCTGCTAGGCTCTTCAGAGGTGTTGAGAGGGAATTCCTCACTCCCTGCAGCATCTTGCTGACCTTTCAGTGAAGACATGCTGAGATTTAAGCGTTGGTCCATGTTATAAAATCCTCACTGGTTTGCTGCCCCTGATCTGAATAAATAAGTGCACCCATCTCAGAGGGGTCTCAGGTGTGATCAGTGGGACCTGGGGGCCAGTTGTGCCAGCCTGGCTCCTTCCACATGCCCAGGGCAGGTTTGGAGCAAGGTTGTGGAAGAGGTCCCTGCAGTGACCTTCTGTGCTGGGTGTGGGGCTCATTCCACTGTATCCCATGGCCATATTTCCTAATTTATGACTTTTATGTTCCTGAGGTGAAGGAGCCAGCATTGCTGAGGGTCTGGTGCTCCCATCCATGGTAGCCATATGCTGAAGGCACCACACAGGGGGTCAGACACCTCCTGAGAGCACAAGACTAAGTCTTCTGTGGCCTTGCAGCACCTGCCCAGTTAATCCAGCATATGCCTTAACACCTGGGGAAAGCCCCCTCATGTCAGTGGTATCGCTCCAACACACATCCCCAACCAGCACAGTTTGTCTGTTTTGGAGTTTCTCTTTGGAAAGCAGCAAAAAATCTGCTGCTTTAACAGGTCAGGTTCCAAGCCCTGGATGCCAGCTTCACCTTTAAAGGAGCTTGGTCCCTCTCCCTATCAATAGCACAGGTGAAAATTAGAGTTTGCAGCACTCTCCCACCTTCTTCTCAGGGCTGTGACCTGGTGTTGGGAAGGTGGTTTCAGGGCCCTGCTGTTGGCAGGGAGTGAGGGCAGCCTCTCTTCCCAGAAGTAACTCTGAGCATCTGCTGCCATGGGGCTCCCCCAGCAGTGATTCTGGCAGGAGCCTGGACCAATAACCCCCAAATTCCAGGCAGGGACAGTGGTGGGTTGAACGCCTTGCAGCAGACACCAGGTTTTGGCTGCTGAGCGCTACGCACGAGAGGAGAGAGCCCACTGGGGAGCGTGGAGTTATCCAAATTGGATGCAAGCTACATTTTATCTTATTGGAGTGGGTTGGGGGTGATGTAATCACTCAGTTTGCTTGTACTTTTGGGATCAGGACGAGATGCTGTTTATCATGAGCTGACAAGTCAAGGAAGGATGCGAGAAAATGATCTGGGGCTTCCCATGCAGGACTGGCTGGAGCTGTGAACTGGGGCAGACGTGACTGGAAGCCACAAGGATTAATGGTCCCTCTGGTGCTGTACGAGGTGCAAATGAATGAAATTCTGTTTGCCTTACAAAGGAATGCCATTAATTCAAGGGGAGAATGTCCAGAGTTTTGACCAGTGTGATGAAAGCAGGATTTGGCCCTTGATCTCGCACAAAAAAACAGCCGTTAGCAAGTTTTGAGATGCTTCTTTCCACTTCTATTTTGATTTGATCACATTTTCTTATGTAGAAACCTTTTTTCCAGTAAATGCAGAAATATAGGCAGGCAGGTGAGGAGAGGCACTGGCAGCCAGGAGCACAGGGAAAATGATTCAGCAGAGGAAACTGTACCTGGGACACAGGGAGCTTCTCCTTTGGGCAGCGTGAGGAGATGTTGGGGTGTGAGGGGTGAAAAGCCTGGTTGGTGGGAGGTCTCCAGCACCTTTGTCGTCCCTTTGGCTGGAATTCATAAGTAAATACAGAGCTGACTGAAACTGCTCCTGCTCACCAGTGGCCTCTCTTTGGCACTCATTGGAATTTGGGATGGGAGGGGGCTGGGGGGGGGTCCATGTTTACTCACATTCCTCTTCATATGCTGGTTTCGGGATGCAAAACAGGGGATGGCAGCAGGGTGGTGTGTGTGGCCAGGAGGGGTGACAGGGTTCTTTGGCTTCTTATGGCCTCATGGCCCAGTAGCTGCTCCGGGAGGGGGAGACAACAGGGTTTTGTAGTGCAGAGGATCAGGCAGGAGAGCTGGGAGGCGTGGGGCTGGCACTGGAGGCTGGATGGGGGTGGGAGCCCCAGCAGATGAGGCTGTGCCATCTCCCAGCAAGGCACCTGGGGAGCCCTTGCTGAAATCCTGTGGGTACAGCAATGCAGCAGTGCCTGCACCCCTTGCCTGCTGGTTCCAAGCAGACCAGCATCCAGGAGGATGCCACACGACCTCCTGCCAGCCCAGCTCCTCTCCTCTGGGCTGTGGTTCCACCAAGTTTCCAGCCATGGGGTACTCTGGGACCCTACCAAAAAGCACTTCAAGAGCTATTTCTCCTCAAGCTCTCTATCCTGTGGCTTTGTGATCCATCAGAGCAGGAAGCTTCACCTCATTCCCTGTTTGAATCCAGCAGTACCTTTTCTTACGGAGCAGCTGAGAAGGAGCAGGTTTGTTTTGTGTGACCCAGAACAGTGGTGGGCTGAGCTCTGCTGAACTCTGCCTGCCATGGAGCATCACATTTGCCACCCACGTCCTACTTGGAGCTTCTCCCTGCTGGCAGGATGCAGTGGTACGATGAGCTACAAGCAGAAGCAGCAGATGTTTGTTAAAAAAAAAAAAAAAGGAGGCAATAATCCAGAATTTTGCTGATATAAACACAATACCAGCACTGAATACAACTGAAGGAAGACAAAAACATCCCAAAGACATAAAACATCAGGCTACTTGGAGAACCTCCAGGCTACATGAGCTGAACTCTGTCAGCCTTGGAGAAATGAGTGCTTAACCCCTTTTCAATCTCTTTGGCAGCCCAGCCCTTGAAGATATATACTGGACTCTGTTTGAATGAGAGATCTTCCCTGACACATCGTGCTCCTTTAATTCTGGGTGAGAAAACAAACAGCCGCCGCGCAGACACCCGTCTGACCGTCCTGTTCTCCTCCCCGGGGGAGGCTCAGCCCCTTCCTCGCCATCATTCCCCACCGCCTCTGCAGCCCCACCGACACCTCGGGGCTCCCGTGGCTCTGGGGGTGCCCACCTGCCAAACACCCGGTGCTCAGGCACCCACTGCTCCCCGTGGGCTGTGCTGGCAGCCCAGTGTCCCTGGGATGCTCCTGCGGGGGTGGGTGCCCTGCTGCCACACTCCCCTGCCTGCTCCGGGGTGGGGCAGGCCACGGGACCGAGCGGGGCTGCAAATTCCTCCGCTGGTGCTGCTCGTTGCCAAGCCCTAATTACAGCCTTGCTGCAGGGACCAGCCCGGCACGGCGGGATGCCGGGGTCAGCCCAGCTCCGAGGGCCAGCCGTGCTCCGGAGACAGCGCTGATGCATTTTGACAGGACTTAGGGACACCTGCTACTTTCGGAGATTTTTCTCTTTTGCAAGCAAGCTTTCGAACGAGTGTGTGTGTGTTGACAGGGGCAGATATCACTGGAGGGTGTTGAGGAGGGAGCAGGAGGGAAATCCCTGGAGAAGGTGTCAGGAAGGATTTTTCTCTGCTGCTCACCCTACAGAGAGCGATGGGCAGTGAGGAACCAGCCTCCCTTGGACCCAGATCATGTGGGGCCTGACCATGGTCTTTCTAATGTCCCTTTAAAGCCAATTAGTAGCAATAATTTATAGAGACCACACACATGCCCAGCCCTTATATTTATGCTGGATGGCTTCCATCTTGGGAACTTTCTTGGCCTTCTGTCCATCCCCAGGATGTTTCCAGGACTCCACCTTTCCCCTCCCCACCCTGTGGCCACAAGGGAACTGAGAAGATTCATGGCCAAAGCATCAAGAGGCAAACTGAGCTACCAACCTCTCCCATTCACTGGAAGTTCTCAGGCTGAGCAAAGCATGTGCTCCAGGCATGGGAGGGGGCTGTGCTAACCCGTGGAATAAAGAATGTGTTCTGCTCCATGAGTGCCGTGCAGAGAGGGACAAACTTCTTTCATGCCAGTGCCAGGTCTCAAGGTCTGCACCCCAACAGATCTGGTGGTCCAAACAAATATCAGAAAGTAAAACCAGCTCTGAATGTTTGTCTTGCCAGCTCCATCAGAGTCATGAAATGCCTTGGGTTGGAAGATACATTTAAAGACCATCTAGTCCAACCTCCCTGTCCTGGGCAGGGACATCTTCAACCAGATGAGGTTGCTTAGAACCCCATCCAACCTGATCTTGAGTGTTCCCAGGGATCAGGCATCCACCACCTCTCTGGACAGTACCAGTGCCTCACCACCCCTCACTGGAAAAAATGTCTTCCTTGAAAATCACACCTCGTTCTCGCCTTACCTTCTGTCCTGGTTTCCCTTGTTTGCCCATCTAAATGAGGAGAGCAGCAGGCAGGGAAGGCAGGCCTGAGCTTCACCTGCCTGTGCAGGAGCTGGGGATGGGAGATCATCTGCTTGCTTAGGCATGGGTGGCCCTTGAGGGGAATGACTGGGAGCCTGGTGGGGGCCAAAAAGTGTTTTTCAGCCTGGGAGTCCCAATCCCATCCCATCCCACGTAGTTTTACAGTGCAGCTCTCTCTGTAAAGTGTCTGGTGGAGTGATGTGGAGCCATGTTGGCCAGATCTCCCTGTGAGTTTCCAGACACATTATAGATGTATGTACACATATATTTATATCCGTGGCTGCTGTTTTGCAGCCGGTGGGAAATGAAGGCTGTTCTCAGCCTTGTTCCCTTTCTGCACATTACCCACACTCCCCCTTGCTGACATCCACTGGACCCAGTCTTCTCCCAGAGGAGAAGTCAGGAATTTATTAGGCAATGAAGGTGCTTGACGTCTTCTCAAGCTGCTCCTTCTCCTCTCTAGGAGTTATTTGCTGGGTTGGAGTTTTGGGATCGTGTGAGGAAGGCTGAAAGGAGCATGGCTGCACATCTCCCCTGGAGCCTCCCTGTCTGACTGCTTTCATGTGCAGAAGGCAAAACAGAAACACAACCGACCTCTGAACTCTGGATGGGCCCTTTCACCACCTCAAAGCTGTTGCATTATCTCTCTTTTACCTCCTTCCTCTCTTTCCTCCCGAGCCTGGACACTAATGCCAAGTCTGCTTCTCAGCACATCTGCTCTTTCAAAGAGTTGGGAGGTCCCAAGACCACTCAGTCCCAGAGTCAGGATTCTGACATCTGGCTTGGCCTTGCCTGTGAGTCACTTGGGGAGCTTGGGAAAGTCATGTAACTCTTCCTTGCGGGTGCACCGGCTGCTGGGGCCGTGCAAGACCCAGCCTGGAGGGCCCCAGTTGGCTGCTCCTCTCCAGGGCTTCACCTCTGAGCTCAAGCACCTTGAGCTCTCCTGGTGGAAAGAGCCTTGCAAATGCCCCATGGTCTGATGTCCCATGATGGGAATGCAGGTGTCCTGAGCCAGCGTTTCTCTGCCAGCCCATCTGGAGATGTGGAAGGGGCAGAGATGCTCCATGCAGTCTTCCACCAGCTGTAAAGACTTCAACAGGCACTTTCTTGTAATGCCATCCTGTGGGATTTACCTGCTGCTCCCCTCTGCCCTGTGGTCCATTCCAACCCACTATTTTAGAGATATTTCAACTATTTTATTGCATTTACTTTGCCAGGCCAAGGCCTGCTCAAAGCCTTCCTGGAGAAACATTGCCAGTCAGAACTTTACGCTGGGTGAACTGAGCAGAGCCTGGCCCCAAGTGTGTTAATTATTGGCAGACTCATTATTGCCCTTTCCTGGTCTTTGTTCTTCCCTGGAGGGGCTGGGAGCCGTGGACCTCCGGCGCCGGGTCCTAAGCAGAAGTGTGCTGCAGGAATGGGAGCTGGCAGCTCCCAGCCAGGGGTTGTTGCAGGAGATTTTGTTCCACTGCCTCTGCTGGGGCTCTGTTTTTCCATCCCCATCCAATGAAATAAACACTTTCACATGTTGTGAAGCCCTGCGGGCACAGCTTGGGAGTTTTGTTTTTCCCTCGTGGAATGCCTGCACCCACTGGTCTCCCCACCAGCCCAACTCGCTCCATCGCCACTTCCAACCCCCTTAGCTGAGAGGAGCCTCAGTGCTCCCCTCCCAGGGACCCCAGTGACACTTTCCCCCAGGACAGGATTTCTGTGGAGGTTCTGGGACAGGGTGCAGGACTGTCCCCACCGTGTGTGGCTGGGAGTGGAGATGAGCTGAGTGCCCGGCTGCAGTGTTGGTCAGGGACAAGGACACAAAGTGCAGCAGGAGGGGAGCATACTTGCAGACACACCCCCAGGACTCCCCACTCCTCTTGCTGTGGGATCCCAACTGTCCACCACGGCTCTTTGGCTGAGCTTGGGCCTTTGTGCCCCTGAGATTCATCCAGAACATTCCCCGAGACCCCCTCCTCCCTTTTCCTGTGAGCCCAGGGGCCGTACAGGGAAGGATGGGGGGGGCAAGGGGAGGGAGCATATTTAGGCCCCGTTGTTTCTGCTCACAGACGTGGCAGTCCCCAGCCACTGCAGCTCCAGCCCTGGCAAGCACAACCCAGGCTGTTTTTATGTTTCCTGCCTCAGCTCCCAGGCTGTCCAGGACAGCCCAGCACCGAGGCACCGCGCTGGCTGTGACCCCGCCGAGCTGGCTGAGATGGGTGATCTGATCCCTGGGCAACTGCAAGCCCCTCTGAGCACCTCTGGATGCAAGGAGTGCAAAGAAAGGGCAAGCCAGCTCCAGGAAGTGGAAAACCTGATGTAGCCTCCTGGTGTCCCCTCCTTGGGTCAGGACGTGTGCACCAGCCAGGGTGATGCCATGTCCTGCATCAACGCCTTCCATGGAGAGAGCTCCCCCTCAGGAGGAGGGCTGGGGCTAGCAGAGCCAGCCAGCCCTGATCCCATGGGAAAGGTTCTGGCCCTCCTGCCTTCCCCATGTGTGCCTGAGGGAGGTGGAGATCCCTGGGGAGGGCTGTAGAGCCCAGCAGGGCAAAGGAGCTGTGACCAAGGCTGCATGAGGAATCACATCCACGGGAGCATTCCATGGATATTAGCTATCCTCTGAGGCAGGCCAAGGGTTTGGCTCTCCTGGGACATCCAAATTAGTGTCACCATCTGCAGTGGGTCACAAACCAGGTAGCCCCCTCTGCCCTCCATTGCTGTCACCAGAGAGGTCAAGGTCTGATCCACACCATAGAGAGAGGGTCAAATTCTGCTCAGAGCTGAGTCTCTTGTGGCCTGGCTCTCTCTGGGTCCTTTGCTGTATCCTGGGAAGAACAGCTGCACTTGTGTTTTGGAGAGATTGCTGCAGAATCAGGAAATCCCAGGAAATGGGACCTGGGTGGCCCCTGGAGCAGGGAGAAGGCAGCACCCTAGCTAGAAAAATTCAGGGCTGGGAAACCTTAGAGCTGGTGGCAAAGGGAATCAGTAGTCTAATGTCCCCAGTCAGAGGCAGACTGGTCCTTTTTTGAGCCCTCAGCTTGGAGCCCCGTTTCTTGGGAAGCCACAGTTTCCACAGCATTCCCACCAGGCAGCCTGGAACCAGGCTGTGGCCCAGGTGGAAACCTGCCGGCTCCTCTGCTTCCCTCTGCATCCCTGGATCTGGCAAGTGCCACCAGCAGGATACAGAGAACAGACATTTCATGGCACAGACACTCATGTCCCCACCGTGTTTGCAGTCTGGCTGCTTTTGCTCCCCCAAACAGGCGAGTCCAAAGCTTCCCCTCCTCTTCTGCTGCGTTTCAGTTCTGCTGCTTTGATGCCACGAGCACAAGGCAGGACACAATAAACAGTAACAACAATAAAAACCCCACGCACAAACTCGTAACAAATCAAAATGACCCCATCTGTGAATGAAGGGAAAAAAAAGGCGGTTCCGTCCCTGGAAGTCTCAAGAGCTTCCAAAAATAGGCTGTGGCTCCAGCCAAGGCGAGCACAGCCAGGGTTTGCTTGGTCAGTGCCAGCACTGGGAGGGAGCTGTGGTTTCCCAGTCACTCCTGCCCTGCTCCAGTGCCCGTGGGCAGCTGCACCACATCCCCCTGGCAGGGGCAGAGCAGCCAAGGGCCCTTGGGGCAGGGAAGGGCAGCATGGCTCAGGTGGTGTGAAATCCCCCTAAAATTTAGGGTAACAATTAATTTTGCTGTTTACAGCTGAGCAACCCCTGGGCCACTAAACACCTCCCCCTTACACAGGCACCAAAGGTGGGCACGGCTGGTGCTGTTCCTGGAAGGGTAGAGGGGTCCCAGACTTCACTACCTAGCTGTCTTCCAGCTCTCATGATGGCTGTTACACAAGCCTAGAGGATTTTCCTCACTTTCCCAGGTGCTTGGTACATGCAATCGGAAATTTTCCACCTCTGAATGCCCTGCCAGCAGCAGCCACTCTCCCCACTCTGCTTTTCCCTGGGATTTGGGCTTCTCCCAAACCTTGCTGCAGGAACACTCCTCATGCTGGCCACTGCCTCCCACATCTGGGAACCATGAGTGGAGCAGTGGGGCCGGAGATGGAAATTTGGGCTTGGCCCCATTGGCTCACCTGCCTCAGCCCTGCGCCCGGCCCGGGGACCGCACCAAACCCCCAGCAGACCTTGGCACCCTTCCCCGTGTCGAAGGCAACTCCGGGCAGCATCTGCCAGGCAGGGGAAGGAGAGATGGAGCTGGGGCTGCTGCCGAGCGGGCTCTGTGTGCGCACGGGCGGCACAGCCCCCGCTCCGCGCTGGCCGGAGCCGCATTGCTGCCTTCACCCGGCGAGCGCGCACGTCCTCCAAGAGCCCCAGCCCGTGGCCAAGAGACTCCAGATGCTGGAGGAGCTGTGCACAGCTGCTGGCCAGCAGCAGCAGAGGGGAAAATATAAATAAAGACTTGAAACCCTCTCCTTTCCTTCTCCCTCTCCCTCTCCTCTCCTCTCCTTCTCCTTCTCCCTCTCCTTCTCCCTCTCCCTCTCCTTCTCCTTCTCCCTCTCCTTCTCCCTCTCCCTCTCCTTCTCCCTCTCCCTCTCCTTCTCCCTCTCCCCTCCTCTCCTTCTCCTTCTCCTTCTCCTTCTTCTCCTTCTCCTTCTCCTTCTCCTTCTCCTTCTCCTTCTCCTTCTCCTCTTCTCTCCTCTGTCCGTGCCTGCGGGGTCAGCTCGGGCAGAGCCGCCTGCCTGGCTCGGCGGGGGGAACGGGCAGAGTCCGTGTGTGTCTGGAAAGAGAAAATCTCCCTGCAGAATCTAACGGGAGCACAGCGAGCTGGCCTGTGCGGGGTCTGCCTGAGAAATGAGAGCATGGAGAAGGAATGTGAGGTATTTCCTTCTGCTCCCCGGTGCTAGAGCAGCCCCAGGTAACCGACAAGGGCAAAGGAAGGGACCATCGCTGTTTCCCTGCATCCCTTTGCTGCTGCTAACCTACAGATCACAAGTAAAGCTGCGGGGATGGAGGGGAGACCGTGACTTGCTGGCGAGATACGGATCCGATTTGCTCAAACGGGAAAGGAAACCGAGAAAAAACCGAAAAGAATTGCAGGAGGTTTTATTGGAAGATTAAATCGATCGAAGCCTTTCTGCAGTGCGGGAGCTGGGCAGGAACTGCCTCAGAGAGGGCCTTGCTCTGTTTAAAATAAAAGCGTTTCCTGGGCCATCAGCCCAGCGCGCTGTGGGAGCGGGATGGGGAAGGTTTTGATCGGCACCAACCCCACGGAGTCCCACGGCCCCTCCTGGCAGGGCCGAGCGCCCGCCGGGGGATGGCGAGGGTGGAAGGGGGCGTGCAGGACTGGAGAGACAGCAGCCCCCAAAGTTGAACTCAGGTCATGGTCTCACTGGCCCTGGGTTTTGTTCCTTCCTTCGCGTGGCTTGCGGTTGAAACTCGAGCCCTGCTCATCTGGCCGGCGGGCGGGCTGCGAGCGCTGGATCTTGGCCCCTTCCCCGCCTCGGCTGCGCAGCGCCCCGGCCATGGGCGCAGCGCGGAAAGCACAGCAAAGCTTTCGCTTCCTCCCTTGCACCAGCGCCGCCGCGGCTCCCACGGAGGATGGGCAGGGTGACAGGGCCCTCTCAAGGCTGGCGCGGGATGGAGAGGGGCTGGCACGGCGTGGGCAGCGGGGCGCGCCCCGGGACCAGCACCCTCCTTGTGCCGTGTAGGGCTCCCTGCTGTAGGGCACGAGCGGGCTGCGAGCGGCCCCAGCCCCGCAGCTTTCCCGGCCGGGTTTGCAAGCGTTGGGTGTGCGGACACAGCACTTCCCCGGCAGAGGAGCGGCTCTGCCGCTGCTCTGGCAGCGCTCTCTGCCCGCGGACTCTGCCCCGTTACACGTGGGCTTCCCGAGCGCCATCAAACAGCAAAAACACTGCGCAGCTCTGTCCTTCCCTTTACTCAACTCGGAGGCTGAAACATCATCACCTCGATGCCTATATCCGAGGATGGGGGCGGGTCCCAGCTTCACCAGCTCCCAGATTGTGAAATGGGAAGCAAATGGAATAGAGAAAAACAAGGTGACACCACACCTAAAATCTGTTGTTTTGCTTTTACCTTGTTCTTCCTCCTTATGCTTGTTTCTGAGCATCAGTACAGAGACTGGTTGTGCCAGCTATCCCACATGTGAGGTTTGGCTTAAATCAGTAGAAATCCAGCTGCTTTCCATGAAGAATATTAAGTTTTCTTAAAAAATAGCAGCTGAGGCTTTTGAGTTTGGAACAATCCCCAAATCCATCCTGGTGACTCTGCAGGTCAGGGCACCCTCACCTCTTCTTAATAAGGTCTCATTGGATGGGTTCTGCTGTGCCACCTCTCCCTGGGTCACTTGGAAAGGGGACCCTGGAGAAGTGGCCTTGTTGGGGTGACTGGGGGCTGTGACCCTGCAGGTGCTCTCTGTGCTGCAAAGCTCCACGGGGACAGTGACAGAGTTCTTTGTCTTTACTGCTCTGCCCAGAACACTGCTCTGACCTTCAGCCCTCTCTAACCTTGTGCTTTACATCTCAACAATTCCCACGTTTCTCCCTTTTCCAGACTTGCTCTTTCCTGGGTGTGGGTCCTGCCCATTTCAGGATGGGCCCATGTCCTCTGTGCTTTGATCAGGCTCCTCACCACAGGCAGATGCTGGTGGGGCTGGTCCAGCCTTGGACCTGGGGTCCTGCTGCCTCCCCATTCCCGGCCCCTCCTGCTTGGCTGATATCCAGAATTGCTGTCTCCACCCTGGCTCCTCAAAGGCCATTTTCCAATGCTTGTCTGTTCTAATTTGGGTCTTTGGCAGGACAAGTCTGTCTCCTCTCTGGGTGCAGGTCCAGTCTGTGCTCGTGGCCATGGCTCAGACCCACCTGTGCGTGGCCAGACAGCCTGAGAGTGGCCCTGGCTCAGGATGCTCTTGGTCCTTGCCAGGGAGAGCATCAAACCCTGAGGCAAGCACACCTTTTGCTCTCTCTTTTTTTAATGTGGCTGAAGGTATGCAGGAGTTTTATCCTCCTGAGAGCTCTGCCCCTTTCCTGAGCTGTGATGGGACTGGGTGTCATAATGCTGACACCTTGGCTGCCCCCACTGGATAGACAGAATGAGAGAGAATTAGTTATTAATTTAAAATATTAGTTAAGCAATATAATTAATTCAATAATAATTATTAATAACCAATTAATCGATCTCTTTAAGGAAGGGAAGGTAGAGGAAAACAAGTCAGGGCCAGTGATTCTGGCTGGGAGCCCCCTCTCCACCACCAGGTCCTGCCATCTCCCTCAAGAAACAAGCAGCTCACCTTCCCTTCTACAGACCCCAGCTCTCACCCAGCCCTGGGCTCTTGGAGGAGTCATGTGGTGCTGGGGAGAAGGGATGGTGCCTTTTTAAAAAAATCCCAAACCTACAGAAATCAGGTACCTGCCAGGAAAAAAAAAAAATCAAACATATTTTCCATTGTGTCTTGGCTGTGGAAGGGGGATGTGACAGCCATGGAAAATGGACAGATTCTGTGAGCAATAAAAAATGGCTTTGCTTTCTCCCCCCTCTTCTCCCCCTGTCTCTTTTCATGTGCTGCATTTCCTACAATCTGATTTTCTTCTCTCCAGCAAATACAGGTTTCAGGTTCCCAAGCGTGGGGCTGCGGTTTGAGAGGAGCAATGGAAACTCCCTGCGGTGGGAAGGGGCCAAAGGCACAGGGGGTGCAGGAGGGGAGGGAAAACGGGGCTGCTCTCACTGGGGTGTGGAGGCTCACAGGGACGAGGAGCTGAAGCCCTGTGCTCTGCTCCACACCGGGCACGTTTCCATTCAGTGCCTCCCGCCTGAGGCTGAAGGTGGCGAGGCGCCGGCAGCTGGGATGTGCTCCCGTGCTGCAGCAGGGGACCCAGGAGGGTCCCACCCCCCCAGGGCCGCCCCAGGCTCACGGGTGACCCACAGGAGGGTCAGAGCTGGGTTTGCTGGTGGCCCCTGCCCGCTGCCACCTCCCCGCGTTCGCTGCCCGTGCGTGTGCAGGGCGCTGCCCTGCCGGGCTGCTCGCCAGCGCGCTCGCCTTCCCCGAGCCCCGGGGAGAAGCCAAAGTGCTTCTCCTCCTTCCCGAGCGACGTCTTTGTTTACAGCGACTTCAAATATTTATCCAAAGCGCAGGGCTCTGGCAGGGACGTCGGGTCCCCCTGCACTGGGCTCTGCAGCTCATCCCTCCTCACCTTTGGGCCATCCCCTTCTCTTTATTTATTTCCACGAGGATCCTCCCTGCAGTAAATCACTGCTGGAAACATCGCTCTGGGGGTCACTGCGTTCAGCTGCCCCTGGGATTTCGGCTGCGACCTGCAGGAGCACCTCTCCTTCTCCCTACAGGAAATGGATTCATCCTACAAACAGGGAAAATAACGGGGCTCTCTGGAGGCTTTTCCCCCGGATCAGGGAGCTCTGAGGCAATTGGGACAATTGAAAGACATCCTTTCTTCCCCACCACCCAGGCAGGTACCTCCAGTGGGCAGGCACTGCCCGTGCAGCTCAGCTGAGTGAAGGCTGAGCTCTGCCTGCTCATCACCGTGGTGCTCTCATCAGATAAAACATCCTCTGAGAAAGAAAAGTGAGTTTCTGGATTAGCTTCTGGCCTGGATAAACACTCGTACTAGAATTTGCCAGTCTTTCAGGAACTGCAAGTATTTTCCCAGTGTCAAATGTTCATGCAGATACTGTATAAATAATGACCTCGATTATGTCAGTTATTACAATGAGCAGAGCTCTGGGCTTTGGTTCATAACAGTATCTGCAAATCAGTGTCTTGACTTTCTGCTCTTCTTGGGAGATTGCTCATGCTGCAGCACTCTGAGGCCAAATGTCTGTGTTTTTGGACAGGGCTGTGGCAGCCTGCCAGCACCTTCCCTGCACTGGGGCCAAGGGCTGCATCCCATGACATGGCAGAGCTGTTTTGGGAGAAATGTGGAGCATGTGACTTCCTGGGGAGTCTGGCCCTGCAGCACGGACCAGGGACCTCTGTCCATGGCACCTCCTGCAGCAATCCCATGGAAAGCCAGACTGATGTGCAGCAGAAGATGTGGGAACATCCCAGAGGGAGCTGGGTGTGAGAGGGACCCTCTGCAGTAGGTCCAGGAGTGCTCCCCTGAGGGGATGCCAGGCAGAGCAGGGGAAATGTGGCCGTGGTTGTACCCCTGGGAACAAAATGCTGCCCTGGGCCTGGGGGTCGTGGGGGCTCCTCCTGCCCCTGCCACGCCTTGGTGCCTCTTGGGGGATGGACCTGAGATGGGAGGGTGGAGGTACCTGGGGAAGGAGGAGACATTCCTGGGTGGGATGAGCAATTAATGATCCCTGATTGCCCTTGGAGAACATCTGGGATCAGCCTCTGCTCCTTCCCCCGAGCTTGGCACTTGCAGAAATCTCCCTTTTTCTCTCAGCCTGTCCCAGGAGCTGCTCCCAGAGACACAAGTGAACCATCAAAAGCACAGAAAAGCCCCAGACCAGCAACTTTGCTGCTTCTCCAGTGGGAGAAATGACATCCAGAGGCTGTGGGTGAGGAGAGCACCCATGGGAAATGGCCAGGCAAACACAAACTGAAGCTAATCTGAGTCTGTTTTTTCTCCAGATTGCTCTGTTTATTCACAATCTTTCTTTGATAAAATTGTAGAGAATCAGAGGCAGCACACACTGCCTTCCAAATGTAAAGGGAGGGATGGAAAAAGAGCCAGGAAGAGAAGGCAGCTCCAGCACAGAGAGTGATGCAGAGGGGCCATCTGAGAGGCATGAACAGAGCAACTGCACTCAGTCTTTCAGCAGCCTTCATTTGCTGCTCCTTCCATGCAGGAATTTCCCATTAATAGCCGGTGTCTGAATCTGCAAATTAAATAAAAATAAAAATAATAATGATAAAAAAATAATAATAATATGGAAAATAAAGACCTTTTGTTTTCCAGGCTTGAAGCAGCTGCACAGCATCTCCCAAGACGGTGGCTGCAAAGATGAAACCAAAATCAGGCACCAGTTTCACATCAGCCTGGAGGAGTGTTCTGGAGCCATGTCCTTGCCTCATCACCCACTGTCCCTGCTTCCTCCTGCTCTCAGCTTGTCAGAAGCTGGCTGAGCATTGCCCATTTGGGGTGCTTACAGGGGAAATAAGATTGAGAGTAAGATTGCTTTGATTTTAGCCAGAGACTGCAGAGTAGGTGAGAGAGTCTCCAAAAGAAAAGGGAAAAAAACCCTAAGCAAAGGGAAAAAAAAAAAAAGGAAGAAAGAAAGAAAGCAGCATTCTTACAAATTTCCAGCAGTTTTTATTGTAGGTGGATCTGGTAATGGATGTAGCCTGACACTTCTAGCTACAAGACTCTGATTTCATTTGCCTTTAACTTTGTCAGACTCAAAACACTTGGCCTGAACTTCTCTAGGCTGCCTGCACATCAGCCAAAATAGCACCTCCATTTGCAAGGACAGGGTTCAGGAAAAAGGAAAGCATTTTCAGCAACCCTCTGCTCTGGCAAGGAAGTGCACTTCACCCAAAGGTGCATTTGCTGGAGATGAGATGAAAAGCTACCCGGGTTACAAGCTCTGGAAAACTGAGGTCTGCCTGGTACAAAGGGCAAAAACCATGAGAGTTTGAGTTTGAATTTGTGTCTTTTATAGGCTGATGTGGAAGGAAATTGTGCAGCCTTGCTCTGAGGCATGAAAGGTGTTAATGTTGAGCTCCAGCCCTGTACAGAAAGCAGAGCTTCCACTGCACTGTGCCAACACAGTTCCTAAAATCCAGACTGAAATTTACCCTTCCAGTCCAAAGAGGAGCTCCACTTTCTTTCTCCTTGCCCTTCTGCTTTGGGAAATGACCCAGGGAGGAGTTGAGGAGGGTGGGGAGCATTCAGCTGGTGGGTCAGATGTCTCATTTCTCCTTGTGCCAGGACTTTTCCAGCCATGCTCTGGAGAGAGGAGCACACAACACCCTCTGCAAGTTCACTGGGGGTCCTCAGGACTGGAACATCAATGCAGGAACAAAATACCCTGTCTTGTGTCCTGACTCCAGCAACCAGGATCCATCCAGAGCCAGCTCCACCCTTCTCTTAAAAAGCTCTCTTGCAGATAGATCAACAGCAAGGAAGGGAGTTTCCATTCCTTGTGTGCTGGTCCAACTCTGCACTGATGGTGTCTGGGCAGCCAAACCTCTCCTTTGCTGCTGCCTGGGATCTGACAGCACCAGGCAAAACCTTCCTGGCTGCAGGGCCAGCTCTGGGCAGTTGGTATGGCCTGGGCCAGCTGAGGAGCTTTGGGAAAGGCAGGAATTGCACCATTAAAAAGTTACAGAAGGAACAACTGGCGACTGCTCAGAGCGGATCTTGGCCGTGGCACCTGAATCAGCCCCTCGCCCTGGCTGGTAGCACTGAGGTCTCCTTAGCAACAGCACTTCAATATTTAACACCAAATGCATGTGCCCAAGTGACCTTCCAGGTCCTTTCCACAGTGTTGCTGCCGAGCTGGCTCTGGGAGCATGGCAGCTGCCAACTGAGCCACCGCCAGCTCGAGATTTCCTCTGCTTCTCCCAGATGAGCACTCGCTGGGTTTGCCATGATCTGGTGCTCAGCACCAGTGAGCTCATGGGCAGGGTGGAGCCTTCAGGAGAAACAGTGTCTGACCAGGGGAGTTAAAGACAGCCAGAGTCCAGAGGGTCCATGGATAGACACTATCCCATGTAGCCACCAGATGAAGAAGAAGGAGATGTGCTTGGAGATGCAATCTGCAAAGAGGTGGAAAATACAGCTGGCAGGAAAGCCCTGATCCCATCATTGTCCTGCCTTTGGGGAAGGACAGGGGAGATGGTCACAAACTGACCAACTGAGCTGATGGGCAGCAGAAGCAGAGAGGGGGCCTGGGGGAGGTCCCTGGACAGAGGAGGGCAGTGAGTCTGGCTGGCAGTAAGGAGCTAATTGAAGCTGAGGGAGACAAAGCCATGGCCTGGAGACTGACTGCACAGCCATGATAAAGGGCAGTGTCTGTGCTTGCAAGGGCAGGCACTCGAGAGAAAGTCAGCAAACAGAGATGTGGAGGCTGCAGGAGCTCAGCACTTCTCACTTCAGTAAGTGGCTGTTTATTCTGGTTGTTATGAAAAACAGGTCTGACACTGCTGTCTGCAAACCATGGCTCTCTTTCCTTCCCTCCATCCAACCACTCACCCATCCCTGGAGTATCTAAGCACCTCCACAGCAAGTTATGTTTATTTTCTATAGATTCATCCAAGAAACTCTCTCCTCTAGCACTGCACCTGCCTTCACCCTGAAATCTTCCTCTGTGCCTCTGAGCATCAGTGTGGAGTCATGGTGTGTGCATAGAGAGGGAACAACCCTGCCCCAAGCAGGAGGTGGGGGATGCTTTATGAAAAGCAGTTACAGCCATTCTTGGAAGACTTTGGCTCTGAGCCCCTCTGCCACATTCTTAGGAGAGATCATATCAAAAAAACCTATTTTTACTAAAATTGTAGTGGTAACAGGCTCCAGATGTCTGTTGTTATGTAATAGGGTTTGTTCTAATGGATCCGACTTCCAGATGTGCAGCGTGGGCTCAGGGCGTCTGCTGGGTCCTCAGTGGACCAGGGGGAGCAGCCAGCCAGCTCTCCATGCTGTGCCAGAGGGGCAGCTGCCTCCATGGCAGATGGGATTACTCCTGGTCATGAGCACTGCTCTTCCTTGTCCTTTCTGCTACAGCTTTGGTCATCCTGGGCACTCCAATCAGGTCCCATGTCTCGTTTTGGGATGAAAGCAAGAAGGGTCACAGAGCACTGGTTTGCTCAGCTCTGATTGAGAAAGGAGGAACTCAGTGGCAAGGCTGAGATGAGGAACAGTCCCTGGCAGCTCCTCCATGGCACTCACTGGGACTATCTGTAGGTATCACCATCACATACATGAAAAGTACTGTGATTAAGTGGAGACTGAAGATTGGAAGCTAAAGGGGATTTAAGGGACTGACCACATCTTGATTTCCCAGGGCCCATTTTGTGCTTTCCCTGCTGTGAGAAAAACATGGGCAGGATAGAGGAGGAATGAACCAGGCAAAGGTTTCCTCAGGCAGAAACATTTTGGACTTGGAAGTGAAGAGGAAAAGCATCTGAGGAAAGAGACTGGCACCTTCCCATAGAGCCTGTGGGAACAGCTCAGTAAACACCAATGGGACCAGCAAACACATCCTTCTGGACCAGTTTTTGTGCTGTCATTGATGTTTTCCAGCTGAGCACTTGCCTTGGTTCACCTTGCTTGGTGAGGTTCACTTCCAGCTGGAAGGGAAGGCATTTTGAGACCTGGAGGTTCCCCCTTCCCTCAGAGCAGGTCTTGGTGCCACAGGGTCAGTGCCCCCCTTCTCCAGCACTGCAATTAGCTGGGAGCATTATCTGCTCAGCCACTGGATAGGAAGACCTGGTGTGGGATGCAGCAGACATCTGGATCCTGGCTGTGAGGTGGACAGGGGGATGAGTGCTGCAAGCTAAGCCAAGGAGGATTTGAATTCAAAGTATGTGGCTCTGTGCCATTGCTATTAGCATCTGCTAATGAGATGCTAAGACTTATTAAGTGCCCAGATCGAGGAGGGAGATTTAAAGGGATGTACTTGGACTGAAAGCAAGAGGCTTAGGTCCTTTCTGGAGAGAAGGGAACGCCCAGGGCTGGCTCCCCTGAGGAGAAAATGGAACTGCTACCTGATGACAGAAGGAAAGAGCTGGAGAGTCAATACCTACTCTGTAACACCCCGTGGGACACGAGCTGAGCTGCAGCTCCAAGGAGAAGGGAAGGCAGGGGGGCAGTGGCAGATCTGCACCTGTGGAGGGCACTGACCCTGCCCTGACATCACTGACCAGCCAGGCTGGGACCTCTGAGGCACCCCAGGAAAAAGTGTGGTGAGAGAAGCTTCCTTTGGGTTTGCTGTGTCTCAGTTTGAACCTCCCTAGTGCCAAAAAATTAAACAAGGACCAGTGGGACAAAGTCAGAGCTCAGCTGGAGCCTGGGAAGTCCGAGGGGGGAAAGAGCTGGTCTGGGCTCTCGAGTTCACATCCAGCCTTGTGCCTGATTTTATCTGCAGCGAGGCCTTTGCAGAGCTGGGTTTGCTTTGCATTGCAGTCACGTGCCTGTCTCAGTAATTTGGGTTTCTCTCTCCTCTTTGCAAAGCAGCACAAGGAGGGCTCTGGGGCTCTGCTGTGCACATGAAGGAGGCCTCGGCCACAGAGTCAATTGGAAAGCCATCTGCTCCCACGACTGAGGATGTTTCCATGGTTTTCTGAAAGAAAGGGACTCTTCTTCTCTCTTTTTTCTTTTCCTTTTCTTCCTATGAGGAAGGGAACAGACAGCCTTGCCAGAAATGTGGTGTTTATCCGAGGTGTATTCCCCCCACTGCCATGGGGCAGAGCCTGGTGGAGGGGTGAGAAGGGAGGGGAGAGTGGATACAAAGGCATCCCCAGCCCAGGAGACAGCCTGTGGAAGGTGTGGAAACAAAGCTGGGCAGGGGAAATGAATGAACACTTCATCCCAGGCCCTCCCCCCAGCACGTCCATGTAAAATGTGGAGATTAGGTGGAAAATCCATATAGAAGGGAAGTGGATGCCTTTAGCAGAGCAGGGCTCCCCACAGGCCAGCTAATTGTTCTGAATGGATGTCCTGGCACACAGACAGTCCGCTCTTAGTTTGTTTTCCTGCTTTGACCAGTGTTTCTGCTGTTAACCCTTCTTCCATGGGAGGACAGAGGGTGGGAAAGAGGGAACAGTCCCTTCCCTGTTTAACCAGGGCAGCAGCACCTGACCCCTCCAAGAGCTTCCAAAAGTCACAAGAGGGGAAAACATTTCACGATGAGGTGTGAGAGGTGAACACATGGGTCTGAGAACAAACAGCCAAGGGAGGAGGGAAGCACTCTTGCTTGTTTTTTGGCCAGCTCCTGGCCTGGCAGGGATGGGACACGGAGGAGACTGAATTAACTTCCAGGGTTAAGCATTAGTAATTTTTACGGTGCAAAAAGATTTCTCCAATACTTTCAAATGCCAACACCCTTGGGGGAATCTGGCATTCAGAGCAGGTGAGTAACTGTGGAAAGATGAGCATGGAAGAGGTATCTGGGCACTTTGCAAGCAGGAGATCACATCTGCAAGCTGGCTGTGCTGGGCACACTGGTGCATGGCAGGGAGAGGGTACTGCCCTCTGAGGCCCTGCCTTGAGCCACTCCAGCCCCAGCTGTGGCCTTCACACATGGTCCCCTGCATGGCAAAGAGGTGATTCACAAGGCAAAGGGAAGGGAGGGCTGTCAGACATGGGCTTAAAGCAAGGTGGGGAAAGCTGATGTCCTGGAGGACATCACAACAAGCACCCAGCTCGTCTGAGTGCCAGCTCCTCTGGGGTTTACTTAGGGCCTGGGTTGCTCAAAGCAGCTTGGGAAGGGAGAAGGAAACATCCATGTGATGGGAGAGTGGAGAGCCAAAGCAAAGGGCCCTCAGTGCCCTGCTGAGGCAGGCAGGATGCACAGCAAGGTTCAGCATCACATCTTGCAGGTGAAGTGGGGAGGGTGGGACAGCCAGACTCTGTCCAGGTCTGAATGGATCCATGAGGGACCATGGGGAGTCCTTCCAGCCAGCCTTGGTGAGGGCTGGGATCAGGGTGTGGGCAGGCAGGAGGGCACAGGGTAGAACTTGCAGCCCAGCTGTGGCTCTCCCTCCCTGCAGCCTTTGGGGCAGGATTTCTCTTGCTGTGCCCAGCTCCCAGTGAGAGAGTCCCATGGCTGGGGAGATCCTGATGATGGCTGACAAGTGCAGGCAGGCAGCAAAGGTTCTGAGCTGGATCTCCAACTCAGAACCTCACCCTGTCCCCAGGTCTTCTCCTGGCCATCAGATGGGTTGTGGACAGACACATCCCCACTCTGGCCAGCTCCAAACTGGATGCTAGAGGGATGAAGGAGCAGGCAAGCCCTCATCTCCTGCTTTGCCAGAACCATCCTCAACACTTCTGTGGCAGACACATCCCATCCCCCTGCTACCCACTCATGTCCACGAGCTGGGGGTCCCAAGAGGTGCAGTAGCTCAGGAGAGGAGGGTGAAGCAGAGCCAAGGCAGCGTGCTGGAAATACAAGCACTAATTACACGATGGGTTCCTTATGCTCCCTGGAAATGCAATATTGTGGGAGGACTCCCAGCCAATTCCTGTTTTAGGGCAAATCGAGGCGATACATTACTCGACTCAGATCCTAAATTTGGTCGTACTTTAGCTGGTGTTTTCAGACATTTGTGAGCTAGGTTGGCCAATGCCACAGAGAAAGCGATGGGGCAATTATCCTAATGAGGAACAAATGCATTACTTCTGCAAGTTATTTGGTGCTTGGAACCAGCCCTCCCCATTGCGTGACTACTTTGTACAGAGTTAACCCCTGCTGAGACCTCTGGAAGGTCATTTTTCTGGAAGATGAGAAGGAAATTCAGTGCCCATCAGATTGCTGGGGTTAAAAACTGTGCAACACATGAAGCTTTCACAGCGTCTGGCAGCAGCCTCTGTGGCTTCACTGGCACTAAGAAGCTTTTGTCCTTTACAGGCCTCATGGACAGGCTGTGTGTCCTGCAGAGGTGCAAAGGACCAGCCTAGGAAAGCCCAGCTGCCTTTGAGCCCAGAGCAGCACAGCAGAGATCAGCCTGGGCAGTGTGTCTTGGACAAGGCAGCATCTTCACCATGTGAGTGAGCAAGGCTTCTCTTGCCCCAGCCCTAAATCACAGCCTGCAGGTGCTGGTGGTGCCATGTGCATCCTTGCTTTTAGGACCTTGGACAAGAGCAGGATGAGCTCAGCCAAAGACCTGACCCTTCCCAGTTGGCCACTGGCTCTGGACTTGTCCCAGCATCGCACCCCCAGAGCCCAGGGGGCTTCTGCAAGAGCCAGCAGAAATTCCTGGCCCTCTTGGCCCACCCACTATGCCTCATTTCCACCCTTTTTAGCAACATCCCCAGGTGATTTAGAGGCAGTAAGGAGCATCCTGCCTCTGACCACAGGCAGCAATCTCTGCTTGCACAGACCATTAGGGATTCACACTCACAGCTGCTCTTCCCTCGGCCTTGTTGGGGAGCCCACAGGCCAGTGGTGTTCAGGCTCTTGTGTGGCCTCAGTCATTGAGGGGACAGAACCTCATCTGTTCCCCAGATCCAATTTCAGAGCTTTTAAATGGGCTTCCAACCCTGACATCCCAGCACTGTTTTGGAGATTCAGCATCTCAGTGGTGACTGACTGCTGTCCCCATGGCTGGGTGTTGTGTGGCAAGGGGGGCTCCAGCAGCTTGCTGCACCTTTCTGGCAAGCAGCCCTGTCCAAAGCCAGACCCCCAATTTCTGCATATCCACCCCCTCTCTGTATGAGCCTGTGGCCTCAGTCCCCTAGGGAATGCTGGCTGGGTGACAAGGGACGTGGGGGATTGCTGGGACAGGCACAGCCTGGCAAACCTCCTCTATGCAGGACTCCCTGGCCCCATCCACAGCAGGTCCAGGGGCACAGGCTGGAGGAGCTGCTTGTCTCCAGATCCTTTTTGCTTTTGTATTTTTCTTTCTTCTTTTCCTGCCTTCTCCAGAAGGGCCCAGATGCCTTTACTTTGGCTGGGCTCCCTTGGCCAGCAGCCCGTGGAGGCACCAGGAACGCCGTGTGTGAGTGCGTGAGCCTGTGTGTGCAATATTAATACACAGAGATGGAAGACGACCAGCACATAAACATTCTTTACTGTTTGGGTCACAGCCCGGGGAGCTGTAAGAGCTTTTGTGCTGTTTTGAACACACAGACTAAATAGAGAGGGAGTGAGCAGAGCAGAGAGGGCGAGAAGCTGGGAGAGGCAGGGTGGGAGGATGAGCAGGAAGGAGAAGCGAGGAGGACCCCCTGCACACCATGGGGCTGACAGGAGTAGGCAGGGCAGGTGCTGGTGCAAGGCTGGGAGCTGCCAAGGACACCCACAACTGCTCCACACCGAGGGCTGGGCTGGGGATGGGGGAGAGAGCAGCTGGGGCTGCTCATCCCACGTGTTTTTCTGCATTAAAGTAAAAGGTAAAATAATAATAATAATGATAGAAATTGGCTGAAGGCTGAAATAACCAGGATTCCTGTGCAGATCTCGTTAGAGTGGCTTAAGTGTCAGTTTGGGAATAAGGAGGAGGGGGCTGTGCTGGAAGTGTTTCTGCAGCAGGCGAGGGGAAGGACGGTCTCTCCGGAGCTAACAAGACCCAGCTGGCTCCCAACTGCAGCCGAGAGTGTTAAATCAGAAACTATTCCGTCAACAGCCAGTTTGGCCAAATATGAAACATTTCCAGGGAATCAATGGCCGGTGCTGGTGACGCAGAAGCCAATAGTCTTGACTTCTTTTCCAGAGCCTCCAGAAATACGCTCGTCATTTTGGACTTAAAGGGACAGGCCGCGCTTTTTCCGCTCGTCTCGGCGGCGTTGGGCTGAGAAATCCACATCCCAGCAGCGGGAACGGCGGCTGGGCTGCTTTAATCCACTGGTTAATGCTTGCAAAGGGCCCCAGGGAGGCTGGACCTGCCAAGCTGCTCCACATGACAAATCTGAAGTGGACGTGTCCTCCCCGAATGTTTTCCGTGGAGATGAGCTCAGGCGGAGGCCTCGAGCTCCGCGCAGCTGAGCTCCGACCGCTGCTGCCCTCATCCTCCGCCGGTGCCTGAGCCTTTGACCCTCACCTGGGCAGAGCACGATGGAAACCACATGTTCAGGCTTGGCCCATGGGCTCCAGGAGAGCAGGGAGTCACCAAACCCTCCGGCACAGGCAGGGCTGCCTGGTGTCACCTTTGCACTCGGTGGCACATTTAATGTCTCAGTCTGCACGAGGGCAAGGCCAGCAGCAGGGCTGCAGCCAGCATGTCTCCAGAACATTTAGATCTTTTAGGAATAAAACAGGGCAAATGGTGTCATTTTTTCTCTAGGTCCTCAGCCCCTCAGGTCTCCTCCTGCTTTCCAAGGCACTGGGATATCCCAGTGGCCTGTCCCAGCCTTCCTTCCAGCCTGGGTCACAGCTGTTCCGTGCCAGCAGAGAAACAGCACCCATGGATTTGACAAGGCACAGCTAAGCAAGACACAAAAATCATTACAGTATAAAATAGTGATCCCTGGGGATAACATGTTGAGGAATACATTGAGTGCAGGTAGCCTGGTGTGCAAGATACAGGAAAGTTTTCTTAACAGACAGAAGGAGAAAAAATGGGAAAGAAGAGTATCAAATAATAGTAAATTGCTTGGATGATGCAGCAGTAAGGTCTGTGGAGCTCTATCTGCTGCTACTGGCCTGTACCACTGTTTGGAGCAAGGCAAAACCTGCCCAGCTCTGAGCTTTGCAGTGCACCACGCATCCCTGTCCTTAAGCATCCTCCCTGTCTCAGAGAGACCCTTCCCCACTCCTGCCCCCCATGGATCATGTCCTGCATCAGAGATCTTCCCCAAATGGCTGCATTAGTTGGGGACATGCCCACACCTGCAGCTTTGCCCCGTAACAAAGCTCCAAACACCAATCTCCCACCGTGGCTATCCAGGATTTTCTGCCACCCAGCCAAAAGCTGCTGATCAGGGCTCACTGGAGCAAAGCTGGCTGGCTGCTGGGACACTGCTGACGTGGGCTGGCTTTGCCCAGGGTGTGCTCTGTGTCTCTTTCTGCTCTGCACAGCTCCCAGCTCAGGCAGGTGAAGGGCACTCTGCATCCACAGCATTGTCAGCTGAATGTGTATTCCCACTTGTGCCTGGACTTTAAAGGCTGGGTTGGTGGTCTCCTCTGGTGATCCCAGCTTTTATCAGGGGCCAGGGAGCTGGAAAAAGGAGCCAAGCATCCTGTTTCTCTTTTTCTGCTGTGAGCAGCCCTCATTCCCACCAGCTGCTCTGGCCACAAAAATAACCCCGGGAGTTCTCCTGTTGAACAAACTTGGGGAAAGAACGAAGTAGATTGAGAGGTTATCCTGGGGTGGGGGGCAGCTGGGCAGATTTAGAAGGTGGGGAGGAGGCATTTGGAGCTCCCTGGAGAAAGGGGCTCTGCTGGGGCATAGCAAGTGTCTCCCACTGCTTTAGGGGTGATAATGAAACAACTTTGTGTCCAGAGGGTGCTGGGGTGGCCTTCAACATGGCAAGGAACCAGCAGGGCTCCCAGGCTCCTGGGGTGGCTCCTGGGCAACAGCTCTGGATTGAGTCTTGCCAGTCAAGGGCAGAGCATGGCAGGGAGAGCTGAGCTGATGGGTGGAGAAGGAGATCGTGGTCATGCCACGAGGAGAACAGAGGACAAGCCAGGAATCCTATTCCCCATCCCTTGCACCCCGCTGTGGCTGCACCTGTCATTCATGCTGATGGCTCCCCCTCCACTCTGTTTCCAGAGGTACTTCCAGCATGGAAAGTTCTATTTAAAGGGTATTTTTCCTTTCTCTTTTTTTCCCCTTTTGAATGGGAAGCCAAGGTACTGTAAAATGCAGAGTTTCCCACCTAGCTGAACCAGAGGAAATGATGCTGACAAAAAGTTTAATTTACCCCATTGCAGCAGTACCAAGCACCAGTTTTTGGAGATGGACAGAAAAGCTGGAGTGGACAAGGTGGACCTTGGCTTGGGAGAAAAGGGACTTGGCTCTCCCACTGCTTCCTAAGCAGCACACAAGGCACAGCTGGGAAGGTCCAAGGGGGTCAGAGCAAAGCTGTCCCCACATCTCTCCTGCTCCTGGCAGCCCCCATGGCCCGGAGCTCTGTGAAACACCTCGTGCCTCCAGGAGCAGGAGAACCCCCGTTTGAGCTGAGCAGAGCACGCTGAAGCTCTTCCATCTCCCGTGGATCCAGGTGACCTCTCCGGGAGTGGTTTCTCCTGCTGGGATGTGCTCGAGGAAGGGTTGTCCGTGCCGGACGCTGCATTCCCAGAGCCGGGGCTCCTCCATCGCGGAGGGCTCGCTAACGAAGCAGCCCCGCACACGCCCGATCAAACCCGGCTTGACTCGGCCCGGCGTTCGGCAGGGAGTTAATCGGCTCCTGGGAAACCTCTGGGAAGCAGGCAGGGGGCTGGTCTGCCAAAGGCGCCGAGGAGGAGGGGAAGAGAAGAGCGCCCGTCAGAGGTCATTGCTCTCGGGGCGACACCGGGAAGTCACCACGGTCCCCTCGGCCAGGGCCGCCCGGGGCCCGCCAGCCTGTCTGGGACGCAGCACACCCTGTGCCACACAGAGGGGCGATTCCCTTGGGGATTAGGCTTGATTAATGCTAATTCCTCTGCTCCGCCGCACTTTTCCAGCCTTGCCGGTGCGCTTGGCTCTGAGGCTTGCCGTGGGAGCCCGCTGTAATGAGCGCGCACTTTTCCTGGGGGAGCCGATGGTTGTCTCTCGCAGTTCCTTGCTGCTGGGGCGGTTATTTCAAGGAATACTTGGGTCTCAAAGCCACTGATGGGACATGAGCAGGGAGCAGAGAGGGACAGTGAGACTGTCGGCTGCTGCTCCAAGCAGGCAGGGATCTGAGCATCAGCAAGGCAAGAAACACCTCTGTGTCCCTGCAGGCACCAGGAAAGTGATGTGCATGGATGCAAAAGAGGTCAGGGGCAAATCTCTGCTCCCAACAGAAGGGCAGCTGGGCAGGTGAGGTATTTGGGGGATTTGGGCTCTCCTGAAAGCCTTTTTCAGATTCCAGACTGCTAGCACTGGGGTTGCAGTGAAAATGAGCTCCAGGACCATCCCATGCTGCAGGAGGGGCAAGCTGAGGAGTGCCAGTGCAGATGCTTGGGGCAAGGGGCCAAATCCAGCTGCAGCTGAAGGTTTGGCATTGCCAAGGAACACAAATCCTGGCCCTGGATGCAGTGGCCAGTGGGTGGATAAGAGGCAGCCCCTCCTCCCTGAGCAGCCACCGCTCCGCAGCATTCGCAGGCAATGGGTGTGAGCAAACGCTGGAGGTCAGGACCTCCCGGAGCCACTCGTTCCCAATTAACAATCAGCTGCACACCAAGAACTGCCAGGTTTTGCAAGAAAGCCTCCAGGGACAGACACAGGCTGGCTCTGTGAGCACTGTGCACTTCCACCATGGGACCCTGCCTCTGGAAACAGCCACAGAGCTCTTTCTGGGCCAGGGCCAAGCTCCCTGGGGATGCTCCAAAGAGCAGCTGAAGATCCTGGACTTGTTTGCACTCTTCAAGCCAAGCACGCCAGGATCTTCCTCCTGGATGTGAGCAGATCAACATTTCCCTCTGCTCTGCTTCTGTTCTCTGGCCTGGGTGGATTTTGGGATAGCACTCTCTGTCCTTGGGTCCTTGGCTGTTGTATGCCACTGCTGGACTCGTGGCTGGGATATGACCCCCTGCAAATGTTGGCCTCAGCCTCTGACACTGCCCAAACTCCATGACTCTTCAAGGCAGCCTCAGTTTTGGGAAAATTCTGGCACTTGCTGCTTGGGTCACTTTCATGTTATGCTCTTCCCATGCTGAGCTCAGCAATGGTCCAGTCACATCCCCAGATCCCCCTTTTATTCAGAACAAAGCAAACAAATAATTATTTTCAGGTGTTGTAGTTAATGGTACAACCTTGTTTGCAGTCCTCTTGAATCTGAGGAATTCTGCCTCAGCTGTGCACCATCCTCTCTGGATGATGCCTTAGATGAACAGCAGTGGTAATCAAAACAAGACCCTTTTTGGGGCAGTGTCCTTCCTGAAGGCTGAAAATTGCCTTGGGGTTATCATTTTGTACACCAGACTCCAGTGACGGGGACTTTAAATTCAGACTCTCCATGGTGAAACCTGGACATGCTGCAGCTCTGCCCCAGCAATGCCTCTAAATGCTGTGCTCTTCCAAACTGTAAAATATTTAGGATCTAATTGTGAGTTTACCTCCCTCCCCCCCCAAAATTTGGAAGCCATACTGGTCAACCCAGTCAGCTTTGCATGCTGCAACACTGGGAGAAAACGGAGATAAAAACATCCTGTAGGGCAGGAGCAGGATGGTGATTAATCCTTGGAAAAGGCTAACTGACATGACCATCAATAACTACAGTAACTTGTTATGGCTGCCTCATTCCAGGAGGATTACATGCCTGAACACTCTTTAAAACATCTAATGAATGTCATTTTGTTTTTACTCTCGGTGCTCATGCAAGTGAAGCACTCTGCAGCTCTGGCCAGAACCATGGGGAGAGCCGGCAGGGCTGCTCCAGCTTCCCACACACTGCTCCCCCTGCACCTCCCTGCTGACCTGGAATATCCTTGCTGGGTGCTCCTGCTGTCCTGCTGCCAGCTCTGTCCCACCAGGATCCTTCTGTGGCCAAGTGCTGGCTCTCCCTGGCTTCAGCTGGCTCGGGTGATGTCTGGCTGCAGGCACAGGCACCGTGGCTCTCACCTTGTTCTTGATCTGAAAGCAGAGTTTTAATCAAGCAGAACATGATTTTCCTGCCTCTCCCCCATTTTGGGGATTTCTATGGCAATTCCCACAGAGGAAGATGGCAAAGGCACAAGGGCTGAAATGAGTTTGTATTTCATAGAATCACAGCATCACAGAAGGGTCTGGGTTGAGAGGGACCTTAAAGACCATCGATTCCAAGCCCCCTGCCATGGGCAGGGACACCTTCCACTAGAGCAAGTTACTCAAACCCCATTGGACCTGAACTTGAACACTTCCAGCGATGGGATTTGTCTGCTCCACCCTCAGATTTCTCCTCCTTGTCCCCACTGAGAAAACAAACCAAACCCACCATGAATCTGCCATTGCAGGCCATGAGCCCTGCAGGCATCAGCCAGCCAAGGCAAGGTCTGGAGTGTCCAGAGAAGGTTTTCCAGCCCCAAGTTTGTCTTGGTATGCACCACCCCAGCTATGAAAGTTACTTGCATCTGTGAGATCCATTTCCTCTTAATTTTGCCAAGGAATGTTCTTTAAAAAGGAAGAATAGTGAAAGCGAAGCTGTGAAAGGTGTGTTTTGCACTGCAGGACCACGACATTTTGCCTCTCCCAAGCAGACAAGCAATGATGAGCTGCATCCCAGCAGGCTGGGGCTGGGAATCACTGCAGAGATGTTCACCTCCCTGCCACATTTCAGGGAGGGAGAGAGGGAGTTTTGGCAAAGATTGTGTACAGCTTCAAATCCAGAGGGTTAATTCTCTGCCTTGTTCATGCTGTGCAGGGGCATTGCCAGTGAAATACAGGGGCCACTTGTTTTTCTCAAACCCCACCATGAATCCCTCGTGGCTCCAAGGAAGGCTTTTATATTTTCTGCTGGCAAGGCTGTCTGGGTTCATTCCAGACTCGCCCCTCACCCCCATACCAGGGGCAGCCAGGACTCCTGCCTCACCCTGCTGCGGATTCATTTGTTCAAGGTGCTGACAGTTTCTTGCCTGCTAATGTTGTGGGAGACTTTCTGGATCCTGAACAAAGGTTTTTGGAAAGGTCTGGAGATGCTCTCTGGAGTCACACTGTCTGACCCCAGACTCTGCAGCCACGCAAGGAGACCTCGGCACTGACGGGACATCAAAGCACATCCAGACACCAGGGTCCTCCCCACATCCTGCCACTATAGGCAGCCTCACCAGTTACTTACTGGAATTCCTTAAACATGAGGCTCTGCAGGGATGCAACAGAGCCCAGCCCCATGCACAGCTCACACCTGACCTTCCCTGATTTCCGCAGCCCCGGACGACTTGGCTTTTCCTATTAGCAGAGGACCTTTCTGCTGCTTCTTGTACTCTCAGCCTCATATTTCAAATTCCTTCGCAGCTGAATCTGGTTTTCATTTGAACATTTTACATTTAGATACATCTATATACATCTAATACAATGAGAAAGGATTTTCAAGGTAATAAATGGAACATGCGAGCCCAATTATTCGGGATGACCCAGTGCAAGTCGGTAAGTCCAGCGAGTTGTTTATCTTGGCAAGATGAGAACAAAATATCATTGGATATGGCCATTACTCTTATAAGATTTCAATATATATACATTGTCAGGAGTCCCTGAGTTATGAAGTCCTCCTCACTAGAGGAATAAACATGCTGGGTAGTAATCCTGGAAGCAATCAAAATGCCTTCAGCTCAGTGCCTGCAGAGCCCCTCTCTCTGCAGCCAGCCCTGAGCCCATGGGCCTTGCTCACAGCCCAGACTCGCCCACAGATGGTTTATCTCGCTCTGAGGCCATGGGCAGAGCTTGGAGAGCGAGCAGAGAGGCAGAAATAGGATTCTTGGCATTTCAGGTTGAATTACTGGATCTGTCTATGACTGGCCCCACTGGTCAAATAGGAAAAAATAACATGAGGGAGTTGGCTTCACTCTCAATATGGCTGGAGGAGCCTGACGGGCGTCTGCTCCTGCCTGCTGGCCTGGGAATGGCCCTCAGGTGTTCTGGGAGGGGGGAGGCAGGACTGGCTGCTCTGTGGTTTGTCCAGGACATCCCACCTGGGGATGCTGCCCCTGTTCCCCACCCAGCTGGGAATGCCTGGGCAGCAGCTCCTCCATTTGTGAATGCAAGAGTGGGCTCTGCTGGGAGGATACTGGAAGAGGGCTGGCCTCCACTCCTACCTCTTGTGCACCTCTTTCTGCCACCTGAGAAAACTTTTGGAGCTTCTTCGCTGCCATCCTCTGCCCATGATCCGGGGAAGTGGGACACTGTGGGAATGCAGGTCAGGGCAGCACTGAGACAGCAGATGCCAGAAATGCCACATCAGCCCTTCAGCTTCCATGGGAGGCCTCCAGCTGCGTAGGAACCTCTCTGTGATGGTGATACACAAGTTCCTCCAAGAAACAGGGACAATGGCACCCTCCCAGCTCCTGTGTGCAGCCCTGGGTTTGCCTCTCCTGGCACCCCAGGGACTGTCAGAGGGTGCAGGGGCACCAGGGCTGAAAATACTCATCAAGTCCCAGCAGTGGTTACTGTCTGTCCTGTGACACACAGCCCACCCCTGCAGCTCAACCCCTGCTTGTTCCCAACAGGGAACCCAGGAAACTCCTGGCAGGGCTCTCTGATGGGTAAAGGACTCACCCTCAGCTGGTCCTGTGTCTGGGGGGTATAAATCAGCCCAAAAGACAGCGTTTCTCTTTCAGGGAGAAGTTAACTTTCCACTGAATGCACTGAGCTGACAGGCAGTGAAGCCTTGGCTGTTTACCCCAGAGCCCAGGCGTCATGGTCCACATGGCTGGAAGTCTCAGCAGGGCTCTATTCACTTTGATTTTACACCAGGGTTAACTAGACCCCGGTAATTATCCCCTTTTAACAAGGCAGTGTTTACACCTATGAGAAAGGGTCAGCTCCTGACTTGCTCACTTGGGCTGGAAGGAGAGGATTGCTCATGGCAGCTGGAGAGGTGATGTGACCGTAGGGGGGAAAGAAAAGATGGGAAGAAAGAAAGAAGTGGAAATAGGAAAGGTGATCTTAAAGCTCAGATGAAAAATATCCCCCGTGATCCTTGACTCCACAGATTGCTCCCTCCCCATCCCTCCTTCCCCCACTGTGCTGCAGCCTCAGAGTCCACACAGAGATAGCTGGAAGCTGGGATATGTTGATGGATTTCTTAGCTCCTGGGCTATTAAATGTCTGGACCAGCTAATTTTAAAGCAAACAAGCAAAGGCCAAATGACAAATTGTTTGAGAGGCCCTTCAGGAGGAGGATGGAGTTTTACGACCACCAAGGGCACTGTTGCTGCCACTAAATCTGTGGACATAGGGGAAAAATAAGATCTGATTTATTTGGTGATGGTGGAAAATATTATCCAAGCTGTAATTTATTGATCATTGCATCCTCCCAGTTTTCAAGGCCTCTTTCTCGTGCATATGGAACATATACATATTTTTCTGCACATATGAGGCTGAACACATAGTGGCTCCTGCACTTGAGGAATTTTTGCATGCTCTGCTGGCCATGGGGCAGGAGCCAGCAGAGCAGGACTGTGGAGCTGGGACAGGTCACCTTGGGGCTGGGGCTGCTCTTCAGTCAGGCAAGGAGCTGTGGGATGACTGGGAATGAGGATGCTGCTCACCAGGACACTGCCACAGGATCCTTCCTCTCCCATCCTGCCCCCTCCACCCTGTGCCTGCCCTGCCTGCTGGGCCCCAGAGCACCATGGAGACATGGAATTGGTCCTGTTGGAAAAACCTGCTGTGACATAGACATTAGACACAGACACCATTAACCCAGCACTGCCAAGGCCACCACTAAACCATGTCCCCATCTGCCCTGGGGCAGCCTGTGCCAGGGCTGAACATCCCTTCACATGAAGAAATTTTTCCTGCTCTCCAATCTAAACCTCTGAGGCACAAGCTGAGGTAATTTTCTCTTGTCCTATTGCTTTTTGCTTAGGAGAGACCAGCCCCTCCCTACCTCACATCCACGAGGAGGAATTCTGTCCCTGGGGAAGGATAAAATGGCCCCAGCACCCCTGCACACCCACAGGAGGGGAAGGCAGACCTGGAGGGGGTTTGGTCTTTGCAGAGGGGAGCAGGGACACACACCAAAGCACTGTCAGCAGCGTTTCCCAGTGCTCCCAGCCAGCCTCAGGGGCCTGTGGAGCCCAGCTGCCTCCCTTACCTGGCTCGGGGAGCAGGATTGCTTCCCACAGCCAGCACGGGTGGTGGGAGCAAAATTCAAGATGGCAAATGAAAAGAGGGCAGATTTGGGCCCCCGGGAGCCTTTCTGGAGCTGGAGGCTCTCTAAGCCAGTCCATCTGGAGAAGACAGAGCCAGGCTCTGCACGGATAGCCGGAAATAACAGCAATTTATGCAGTTATGTTTCCAGATTTTTTTTCCTCTAACCATCAAATAATACTGTAAGAAAAAAAATAAAAAAAAAAAGGAGAAAGGAAATAGAAAAAGCAATATAGGGACCAGAGCTTTTAATCCTCTCTGCGTTCCCAGAGAAATCCAGGGCCTCTTTCCATCCTTTAACTCACTCCTGCTCTCCATTAAAGCCTCCTCCTGTAGACCAGGGACAGGAGCCCGACTGCTCTACACACATTCCGGGACACCTTTTCCCTGTGCAAGCAATCAGATGCAAAACCTGATCCCTGCAGCTTTTGGGGGTGACCAGGGTGGCCCTTCTGTGGCAGGTGACATTTGCAGAGCCTCACACTCCTCCAGCCCGGCAGCCCAGGGAGGGCAGGAGCTGCTGCTGGGGATCAGTGTGAGCCAAGCACTGCTCCTGGAGCAGCACGGAGATGCTCCGGGGTGTCCCCATCCCTCCTCGCCGCTGTGGCCGCGGCCCCGCCGCGCTGCTGGTCCCTCCATGGGGCGGCTCTGCAGCGCTGGGGAACGGCAGCAAAGCCGTGCAGAGCGGGGCAGAGCTCCCAGCCCCGCCGCGGAGCCGTGAGCTCCCTCCGTGAGCTCCCTCCGAGCGCTGCCCAGCCTGTGAGCGCTGCAGGCGCTCCAAGGGCTCAGGGTGTGTTTTGGCTCAGAGCAGAGCCCTGCTCTCTCTGTTCTCTGCAGTCCCCCACCGCCCTGCCCAGCCCCAGGTGCCAGGTGAGATGGCACGGGGATGCCTGGATCTGCAGCATCCAGCTTTGAAGCAGAGCTCGGGGAAGAACAGCTGGGAAGCCAGCGAGGCGGGGAGCCCTGTGAGCACAGAACCCCTGCGGTGCCACACATTTGTTTTCCCTGATTTGGGGAGCAAAGGCCGGGGCAAAGGTGGGCTGCCCAGACCACCCACAGCCCTCGGTGGTGACAGGGAGTGATGAGCCAAGAGGGACCTGCCATCCCCTCCACAGCCAGGCAGGGGATGCAGGGGGTCTGAGCACAAGCTGCAGCATGGATGGATTCCTGCAGCTGTGCCTGGCTGCTCCCACCAGCCTGAGGATGGGCGAGGGCCTGGATTGCCTGGAGAGCAGGGTTAAATCCAATAAACAACAAACAGCACAGTCTGCTTTTCCTCTAGCATAGCATCTGGAAATGAGGTGAAGAAAACATTTTTGAGTGGATTGAGTGTTCCCATTGCACCTATCAGGTTGGGAATCAGGAAGAAGATGGATAACTGCATCCTCCCTCTTGTCAGGCAGAAAATAAACAGTGCTCAGGGAGCTGCTGGGGCTCTTGCCTGTGACACAGATGGACCAGGCTACAGGTTCTCATGCCCAAATCTCCTCTCTGGAGACCAGTGAGAGTATGTAAGTGAATGGAATACCCCAGTGAATGCACCTTCCTGAGGCTCCTCTCTTGCTGGGGTAAGAGGACGTGGTACCCAACCAGACTGTCCCAAGCAGTGAGGAGAGGGGACCCTCAGAATGGTGATTTCCTGCCTCAGCCCTGAATTAAACAGCAAATATTTTTTCCTTTTCTTGGAACAAACTGGGAAGAGAGTTGTGCTGCTTCCAGGAGGGAATGCATGCTCATGCATCAGTTGGACTTGATGCCCAAAGCACAGTGCAGGGTTTCTGGCATCACCCAGGCTTGCTGGACGAGCTTCCCGAGGGACAGAGAGAGCTCGGGGTGAGCCAGCCCCTGTCAGCACAGACCCCCCTCGATGGGTGCAGGCAGAGGACATGCAGCCCTCACACTGTGCAAACAGAAGAGGATCTCTCTTGGCACTGGAGCTGTTTTCCCTTCCCAGAGTAAAATGCCCAAGTACTTGCTATATTTAGACACCGGGGTTTTTCAGGGGACACAAAGGGGTTTGTGTGAAGCTCCATATTCACCTCTGGAGATGGCTCCTGGCCTCCTGACTAGGGCTGGCTCCACAGCCCATCGTTGCATCGGTGCCAACCCCACACGTCCTTCCTGCCCCACCAGGCCTCTCACAGGCATTGGGGGGGCCTGAAATGCCCAGGACAAGCTCTGTGGGTCCTGACCAGCCCCCTTTTCACATAGGGAAGCTCGTGGGGAGCCAGTGCTGCAATGGGAAAGAGCAGCAGTGCCTGACTCCAGCTGCCACCTGGCCCTGGAAGTGAGGGCTGCTGGTGCTGGACAGCACGGGGCACTGAAGGTGGCAAAGCCATCCCATAATAGAAGCTTCTCCAGCTTTCCATGTTTTTACCTCGAGAGAAAAAGAAAAAGTCGCATTTTGGACCAAGTTAAAGACCTGCCACCCCTCCTCGGGTGCCCGGGCTGGGGTCCCCATCCCCGTCACCCACCCGCAGCTGCAGGGCAGCCCTCCCTCCAGCGCTCCCCTTTCCAACTGGACGGTTTCCCAGCAAGGAGCAGCAGGAGAAATCTTGGCTTCTGGCGGGGAAAGGCAGCCAGCGGCAGGGAAGGGCGGGGAGGGAAAGCGATGCATTTCAATGCTCGAGCGCACCATCCTCGCAAGCGACCCCGTAATTGCAGCCACATGCTGGCTCCCACAGCCCTCGCCTCCGAGCCCCAGATCCCCTGCTCCGCTCCTGGGGCTGCTGTACAGCCCTCCCCGACCCAGACATGCCTTTCATCTCCTGCTTTAGGCCAAGAGAGAGCTGCACCCGTTCTGCATCACGGACCTGTAAACCCAGCGGGGGCCGCGGGGAATTTCCAGCACACCCTTAAGCCACAGAGAAAAATGACGGACCCTGGATTATACCGGTCCCCAGGCCCTTCTTTCTCTTTCTTTCCTCCCTCTCTCCTCCAACATGAATATTTATCCCGTCGTCTGGGCTGTCTTCTCGCCGGCCGTCGCCATCGGCATTCCTGCAGGAATTCCTCCTTCTCCCGCCACCGAGTGCAGCCCGGGGCCGGGGCGAGGGGGAGGCAGCCCTTTTCATTTCCAATCCCCCCATCCTCGATGGAGAGTAAACATTGTTCCTCTCACAAAGGCGGGTATTGTGGCAGGACGGGGGGAAGGCGAGCGGGAGGAGGCGCGGGGGAGATGAAGTGCGAGCTGCAGGGAGGGAGGGCACGGGAGAGCCCCCTGAGAAGAGGGCGAACGGGATGTGAATATAAATTCTGTAAATATTTTCTTTAAGGTGCTGCATGTAATCCCAGGAAATAGATCCAGTTTCACGGGAGAGTGGGGGAGCGGGACTGACTTTGCCGCGGGTTTCTCCACATTGATTGAAACCCCGATGGAGAGGTGGGGGCAGCACCCGAGGCAGCTCGGGAGAGCACCAGAACCTCCCTCTGCCACCGTCCTGCCTCCCCTCCAGGCCCAGCCAGCAGCCAGCAGTGCCTTGTCCCCTGTGCTGTCCCCACTTGCACTCTTCAGGCCCTTCTCCCTCAGGATAACACCTGGCCAGGATGCTAAAGCAGAGAAAAATGAGGTTTCAGTCCTGCAGCAAAGGATTTAGACTCCATCAGCCACATCACCCTGGGCAGGGACAAGGTTCTGAGTTGAGGTGGCACCCAAGGGAGGTGTAGGGGCAGCTCAGCCTGGCCATGACCCAACGAGTCAAGCTCAAGGGTTGAGATTTGTCTGAAGGGGACAGCCCTGGTGATGGTGTCCCACGGGCAGCAGCTGCAGCAGCCATGGCACAGCCCCACCATCCCCTTTCCAGCCCAGGAGCTGCTGTGCCCATCCTCACCCGCCTGGACCAGCTGCCCTTTGCCAGGGACAGGACAGGAGGTGGGATGCCCCGGGCTGGCACTGCTGGCCATGCCAGAGGGGTCACTGCTGCCTGCCGCCCTCGATGGGGCAGGGGCTTTCCCAGCCCTCCCACAGAGCTGCTCTGGGAGGATGAGCCTCTACCCCGTTCCGGTCGGACGAGCCATTGAGTCTCCTGCGGAAAAGGATTACCAAAACATCCAATTATGCTTCCCTTTCTGCCTGTCTCCCCTCCTTTTGGTGGTCTTTGTCATTGTATGAAACAACTGTGTCCAGAAGTCAGGCTTTCCATGGACACTTTCTTTAGTGGTGATTCTTCGCATGCCCAGGTCCACCCCAGGAGCCCCATTTGCCCTCCTGCAGGCACAGCTGCTCTCCCCACCCCTCAACCTGCTTGCCTTAGGGCTCTGAGCAAAGCATCCACTGCTGGGCAGGAGCCAGGGCCATCTCTGCATCCCTTCACTCATGTGGGAGCTCATCCATAGCCTCAGTTCAGGCCTCTGGGGCAGAGGACCTCCCAATGCCTTTGGCCATCCCACATCATCCCCCCACAAAGGGCAGAGGCTGGGAGGCCACCATGCTCCCACCTGCTCCCTGAGCCATGGCAAGCACAGAAATCCCTGATTCCAAACCTTTTCTAGGGATTCAACAGTTACTCTCCATAATTATTATTACCCCCCTTGCTCACAGGGGATCCCTGTCACCACCAGCTGGTCCCCCATGGCCCCAGGGGAATGTATGCCGTGGTCACAGTCCCCTGTCACCCAGGGCACCATGAAATGTGACATTTGTGGTGGGGCAGTGGGGAGGTCAGAAGTATAACCGCATTGCAAAAGAGATTAGAGCGGTTCAGGGAGGTCCTGGGGGGCTGCAGGGGGCTGAGCCAGAGGTGTGCCTCACCCTTTCACTGCCAGCACCACCCTGCACACTTGCTGCATTCCTCCTCTCCCAGTTCCTGTCGCTGGCTCATATTTGAGAGGCGACGTGGGGCTCCCCAGGCCTTTGATCTGCTCCAGCACAGCTGTTCCCAGACCTTTATGTAAGGGACAAGAAATGTGACTGAAATAACCAACAGAGTGAACAGAAGCAAGTGTGAAAGGCTATAAATAAATATGACACAATAGCTGTGGTCACTGCTAAATAAGTTTTAAATTGAATTGATGGTATAAATAGAGTCAAAAGCAAAGATGCCACCAGCAGGTGACATGGATTTGAGGTGGGAGCCACCAGGGTGATGCAAGTGCAAACACTTGGAGGCCCCACGTGTCTCCCTGCCCTGCTCCATCCTTGCTGTCTGTCAGCCATGGAAGTGCTTGTTTTGCCCTCTCCTGCTTTGCAGGGGATGTTGAGCAACAGTCAGTCCTTGGCAGTGACTCCTCCTGAGGGTGAGAGGAGAGAGGAGAGGGCTACAGTGGGATGGGGAAAAGCCCGTGGGACCCAGAGGCTCCTCCTCCCTTGCCTCCCCTTGGCCATGCTGGGCCTGGATGATGCAGACAGGGTGGGATGTGCCAGCCCAGTGCTCAAGGTACAGGAAGAAGGTTGAGCCCCTTTGGGGGATGGAGTAGCTTGGGCCCCTCTTGCCACCCTCCCAGAGCCTCACATGTGGCCTCTATGCAGCCATTAAATGGAGTTTACATTTCACTTTCAATGTTTAAAATCTTTTCTCCCTTTCCTTTCCCTTCTTTCCCCAGCAGATGTGTTATCCCTTGATCCAGCAGGTCCTGGCCCTTCACAGGGCTGTGACACTTGGCAACAAGAACTGTGCCTGCATTGACTCCCTTGCTGGCTGGTGCAGAAGCCTTGTGAGCTCCTTAAATCAGCCATTTTGCACCTATTCCTCAAATTCCAGAGGCACAAATGCTCTGGACACCTCAATTCCAAACCCATATAAGAGTGCAAGGGCTGCTTCTGGTATAAGCACTGCAGTTCCCACGTAACCAGGGCACCATCCCATGTGCTTGGCCACGAAAGCAGACCAAGGAGCAGAGCCAGGGACCTGCCCCCCCTCTTGGCTGACCTTACTCTGCTGGGCACAGCAATTCAGCAATACCCCAGAGATGCTCAGGAAATGCTGAACACTGAGATCAGCCATGGGAGATCCTGGTGGGGACAGCGATGTGCTGCTGTCCAAGCCATGCCACAAAGGGGCTCACATTGCCAACCTCCATCAGTGCCAGCACTGGATGCTGCCAGCTCCACAATGCTCAGCAGCACGTGGGAGGACATCCCACCCGTGGTTGGTGGGGCAGAGACCTCTTCTGATTTCATCCATGGATGATTTGCCCAGCTCAGACTCACAGCAATCCTGGCAGGCTGGAAAACTTCGCCACTCTTTTCTCCCTCTTTTCCACCTTCCTCGCTGTGGGTCCAAACCAATCTCTCTCCCAATTAATATTTGGGTGAACCCCCCTCAGCAGAGAGCTCCGGGCTGGGTTCAGCTCCACGCACGGGCGCAGCGGGAGAACAGGGGGGAACGTGTGGGAAGGGGCGAGGGGCTGCAGATCAGGGCTGATATGGCCTGGCATTTTGGCAGAATTTTCTAGGACAGTTTGTACAGTGTCTTCCCCATACAATGGTTGTGTCTAGCCGCCGCGCTGCGGCTCTCATTTCCATGAGCAAGGAATTCAACCGAAAAGTAAACAGGAAAAAACGTTACATCTCACAGTTTATAAATATATAAGGAATTATTTAGGCAGTCAGGCCAATTTGCACAGATGCCACATATATGCTGTGACAGATCTCTGTGTTGTTTTGGAGCCACCCCTTGTGAATGGGAAACAGGGCTGGTTTCTCGCCATGTCTGCATGAAATATCGGTATCCTCCTGCAAGCTGGCTGCCAGCAGCGAGTGCTCCGGCTCTTGGGAACAGCTCTGGGAGCTGATGTGAGCTATTTGCACGTAGTGCTCACAGTCTCGAGCCCCCACGTTCCCAATTTGGGCTGCACAAAGGCCTTGGGAAGAGGTAGGGGAGTTTTTCCTGGGGATTGCATTGGGGATTTCAGCCTGGGATCGGATGAGACAAACCGTGCCGTGGTGGGACGGAGGCAGGATTGCCCTGGCACACACATCTCCATGAGGGTGAGTCAGCATTCTGGAGTCCCAGTTCCCTGTGCCTGACAGGCTGGAGCTGCAGGTTCCCAGGGCCTGGGGGCAGAGATGGGCACAGGCAGGGGAGGCTGGCCTCCAACTCCACACTGCCCAGGGCAGCAAGGGACCTTAGCCCTCATCCCATCAAGCTCCTCCACAGGGAGCATCCCACTGTGCTCCAAACCTGGAGCCACGTTTCAGATCAAAATGATGGACTGGGCTTTTTTCCTTCCTCCCCCTCTCACACCCAGCCTGAGCCCAGAGGTTTATTCAACCTGACAGCCGAGTGACTTGATCGTTCGAAGCGATGTCTTAATTACAGGACATCCTCCGTGGCGTTTTCTGGCCACTGCCGGTAAAAGAAACTTCTCTTCGCCGCCCTCGCTCTGCCCCCCCAGCACCACCGAGCCGTGCCGAGCCACGAGAGCTGCTCAGACAGTGGGGATATTGTTTTGGCCATTGCCTGAATGGCCCAGCCTCCTCAGCTGTAAAATTACCTAGAGGATAACTAAACAAACCCCAGACAAACACTTCTTTAAAGGCACTGCTTACTTTGCAGCAGCCATTTCCCCCTGCCCGCCACATGTGCTCATGCTGGGTTTTCTTTTCCTTCTTCTCTCAAGGGTGACACAGTTGCAATGCCCTTGCAAGGCATTGCATGGGGAAGGAGGGACAGAGAGGCATGGGGGGGACATGGGGGATGCCATGGGCTCTTCTGCACCAATCTCTGCTCAACCCAAACCCAAGAGATGGAGACCTTGCAGTGCCAAGGCACCCAGAGCAAACAGGGAGGCAGCTCCTTGGTCTGGTATCTGTTGGAGCTGGGAGGAAGATGAGGGTTCTAAAGGTACAGCTCTGACCCATTGCCTGCAGGGTCTGGGGTTTTTCCCAAAATAGCACTGCTGGCTCACAGGAATACTGGTCCAAAGTCCACTGAAGCAGTGGAAAAGCTGTCCCAGACTCCAGCACCATGACCCAAGGGCGTTGCTGAGTTCCTGAGGACAAATCCAAGCATTAAGGGATGAAAAAACCCCTCCAGACTGTACTGGTTAAATGGGGAGGTCAGGACAGGTCCCCTCTGGGAGGTTTTGCTGTTTTCCAACTATCCCTTATAAATAGGAGAAAAGTTCTGGCCAAATCCTCCTTCAGAGTCAATCTAAGCATTTCCTGAGTCGGTGTTGATTTCACAGATTAAAGCTGGTCAGAAACAACCTGGTTGCAATCCAGACAGCATTAATTTTTGGAAAAAGACCTTGAGGAATTTCATTTGAGTTTGTTCCGAGGGTAGGGGCTGCACTCTTCCCACCCAGGACCTTGTTTGCTTTTGGAATACGTGCGATAAACACATGAACACTGAGCCCAGCTACAAGCAGTGAGGCTGCCTTCTGCTGCAAGGCATTATTTTTATTTTTTTGGTAAAAATATGGGTTACTAGTCAAGCTGAGGTTATGCCTTTAATTCCAGGTCTGCAAGCCACTAACCCAAAGTATTACAACAGTGCCCAAATTTCCATGTTCACGAGGGCTGCAGTAAAAACTTGGGTTTTGGCATGGGGAAGTAAGGCAGGAGTTTAGGATCAAAAATCCCATTGATGCTAAAATAAAGGGATGTTAAATAAATCCCTCAGTCCTCCTGCAGCCTGTTAGAGGGACTTTCCTTTCTGGTGTAGCTGACCCATGCAGAGAAAGTGTGCCCTCACAAAGACAGGGGTTGAAACCTAAAGCACAACACCCCAGCATGTGCTCTGGAAATACGCACAGCCCAGCCGAGGCAGATCCCAAATTTTGGCAGATTCCTAAGACCAGGAAATTCCTTGAGAGTTCGGGAAATTCTCCAAGGCTGAACCCAAGCTATTTCACTTGCAGAAGGTATCAAGTTCTCCTCCTCCTCCTCTTTATTTTCCCGCTGGTGATGGGTCAGTGGGACCTTGGCGAGCGCACGTTGCTGTACAGTGAGAAAGAGGATTAGCAAACAGCACCCAAGGCCAAGCGCAGATGCAGGGCCTGCAGGAACAGCTGCTTGCAAAGGGAAGAGGGTGAAGCCAAGTATCAGCCACGAGGTCCCAGCTCCAAGCAGGTCTGGAAGGAGCCCAAGCTGGTATCAGTTACGCTCTCTTCCCTGTGCTCATTCCCTGTTATTTATGGCCATTCTCACCGCACCCGCGTGCCTGTGGGGTCACCTCAGAGGATGGGGCAGAGCTGGCTGCAGCAACAGGACATGAAGGGCCCCTCTCTGAACCCCAAAATAACTGCCACTCATCCCCTTGCCTCAAGTGACGTGGATGATGGCAGGGTTTCAGCCCAGCTGCTCCCACATTTGGTATATCCAGAGTCACCCAGGGCTTGGGGACATGTGGGAGCCGTGCTGCCCATGGCTTGGAACAAGCAGGTCATGACCAGAGCCAAGAAAAAGCAGGCCTGAGGCATAGGAAAACTTCCTGCTGTCCCAGGACCCTATCCCCAGGCAAAATGTCCTAGGCAAAAATAGGCATAAAATAGAGAATAATGTGTGCAGGATAATTTATCCCAGGTGGGCTGCTCGCCATCATTCACCACAGAAACACTTTTGCCATGTCACAATCCTCATCCAAGCAGGCTGTTGGTGCATCCAGGGAAGTTCTGTGTGGCTTGTGCCTCTAAAATGCAGGAAATGGGGGAGAAAGGAAAGGACAACCCTCAGGCTGCTTCTTCACAGAGCCCTGCAGCAGCCTCTGCACTTGGCCATCCCCACTGTGGGCCCACCAGGTACAGGAAAACCTGCATCCACAGCTCATGTCCCTCTCTCTTGCTGAAGCCACCCCAGCAGACCTGGCTCCCTGTCCTCCCCTTGCCTGCAGGAACCAGGTGCCTGTGGGATACTTTAAAGAAAAAAATCACCTAGGAAGAATGTTTGTATTATTGCCTTTCAATATTCCCCACATCCCAAAGGAGAAGTATTTTCTTTCCATTCCTGTGGTGCTTTTCTTCCACTGTGTGCAGCAGTGAGGTCACTGAGCAGAAGTTTTGTGACTCAGTTGCTGGGTTGCTGCCATCATCCCATTCCCAGGAAAGGCAGAAGGTGACTCAGCTGGACATATAGCTAAGGAGTAATATGGATCATCCTTAAATCCAAAGGCACAGCTCTGCAAAGGACCAGGCTGAGCCTTGGAGAAGTAATCAAACGTATCAGCTGGTTTGGGCTGGAAGATAATCTACTCAGTTCTGGGACATTTCTTTAAACCACAAGCAGGGAAATTGTTTCTTGCACCAGGGACAGTCCCTAGAGAAGGACACAGGAGCCCTGAAGCCACACAATGCCCCAAAGCCAGGGCTCCTCCCCTGCAGACAGCAGAGTCTGTAGGATGATACGTTGCTGCTGGGCATGAGCTGGCACCAAGCCCCTCTCCCAGATCCATGGGACAGGCAGCTCAGACACCTCACCTCATGGCTGATCCTCTGTGAGGACACTGGACCAGGGACCCCATGGTCTCAGCCAGGCTGAACAAGCCCATGACCTGCTGCCAGAGCCCTCTCCAGCAAAGCCAGGATGGACAGGAATCTCCTTGCAAGGGCCCCTCCTGCCAAAGCTCCCCAGCTGCACCAGTACCTTCCCTCACAGCTTCATTTCTGCTCCTGCCAGCACAGCTCTGTGCCTGACACAGCCTCAAGCCCTCACTCTGAGGACATTTTCCTCTCCTATCACTTTCCTTTGCCATCAGGGATATTCTTTCAGGTAGGCAGGAGCTGGCTAATTTTTTCTTGCCCTAGGGATCCCTCCCAGAGCTTTACCTGCCCACAGAGAACCTTTTCTCTCATACCCTGGATGCTGAAACAAAACCCCTACTCCTCCCAAGGCCCTGGCACCAGCCTTTTATAACATTCCCAGACTCCTGCTCAGCTGAGATCAGGGCTGTGCCTCCTTGGGGCTCACAGGGCCAGTCACTCCACCACCACAGGTCCCCAGTGCCCCACCATCAACATGCTGGTGTTTACTGGGAGGGTGTCATCTCCTCCTTTCCTCAGTCTGCATCCTCTTCACCCTGACCTGTGGGCTGCTGAATACTGGGACTGCTCCTGCTCCTGCCTGTTAATGCTCTCATCCCTGGAGTGCTGGCATAGCTGGGAAAAGTTTTTTAAGCACATCACCTCCTGCCTGCCCCTCATCCTTGCTAAGGCTCCCACTGCCATTCTCCCTGCACATTTTCTTGAAGGAAAGTCGCTAATGGATATATAAATAAAGCAACCTGTGTATTCTTTTCCCTGCTCAGAGCTTGCATAACCTGTGGTTGACCCCTCCTAGTCCTCCCCAAACCACAAGCCCCGTTTGTGCAGCCGCTGCTGCTCTGGCATTTTTATGAATGGCCGCGAGCCCAGGGAGGAGCCGCGAGCGTGGGTTTGGAACGGCTCCATCCCTTGCGCCGCACGCGCTAATCTTGACAAACCATCAGCTGGGCTTTCCAAACCAGAGATAAGGCTGCCTCTCCACCTCAGGGCCCTACACTTTCCCACGAAGAAAGGGATTTTGTTCTCAGCCCCCCGGCCGCAGCTTCCTCCAGAGCCTGGGCCAGCCCAGCTGCCCCCGCCCCACAGTTTGGGGGACGCTGCAATCACACCCCTGGGACTGGGGCCAGGGGCTGCTTCAGAACTGAACCTCGCCAGCCTCCAAACAAGGCAGATGTTCTGACCTTGCCTGGGTTTCTGATGGACCAGGGATGCCTTCTGCCTGCACAACTCATCCTCTTCCCCTTAAGATCAATGAGAGAAGTGGTCCATGCCCAGCAAGGAGCAAAAGCATATGCTGGGAGCCAAAAAGAGCTTCCGGTCCTGTGGCTGAATCATGAGCGTGGTGGACTTCCTTGAGCTCAGTTTTAGCTGGGAACTGGAGCACCTGCAGAACTCTCAGTGTTCTCCTTGAACTGGTATCCCACTGCACTGCTGTGGCATTTGGGACATGCATCCTCCCTGACAGTTTGTGCAACACAGTGTCCCCATCCCTCCCTGGGGCTGGGCAAGGAGTGTGGGATAGCTGTGGGATCTTCCCAGGGATTATGACATGGGAGAATGAGCCCTGAGTGGGTCCTGATGGATGTGCACCTGGGAAATCCAGGCTGTCCAGCAGGCTCTCTCTCACACACAGACACAGACCCGCTGCCAAGAGAAAAGGCCTCTGTGAGTGCCAGTTCAAGGAATGCCTTTGATCCAGTGGGAATCACTAGGGAGAAACTCTGCCTCTAAATAGAGCTGCTCTCTTGCCTTGCCACTTTGGGAAATGAATTTGTACTTGGAAAAATGCAGGCTGGGAGAGCTCTTGGGAAGCCATCCAATCCATTTCCCTACCCCAAATTGGTCCTGACAGGTTTTTTTTTATCTAACCTTTCCTTTAAAATCTCCAGATGGCTCAATACAGTCTCCTCCAGGGCTGTATTCTTTTTACTAGCAGATACTGTTTTATTATTAATATTCAACTTAAATTTCCCTTGCTGCAATCTGCTCCTATCCCATGGCAACAGAGAGAGCAAGTACCCTCTTACTGCCCAGCGTGGCAGGGGGGTTTTCCACCAGTGGCACCTATTTAAAGCTCAGCATTAGGCTGGGCAGGGCTGGTCCTGCCCGAGATCAAGCTGAGTTGCAGAGTTCCTGGGCTGTGCTATCACTTTTGCTGTCACTGTGCTGCCTGCTGAAGGGTCTGGTGGTACAAGAGCACACAGCCATTGCTCCCTGTGCATGCACCAAACCTCCTACCCAGATGGGAATGGGAGGTCAGGGGCTGCTGGCTTGTTGACCCATGAAGGGAGGCAATTACTCAGCTGATGAGGCCATGCAAGTGTTAATTAAAAAGCATGGGAAGCAGAACAGGTCACTGTTTGGTGTCATCCACTTGTGAAATTAGCCTCGGGGTGGCTCCCCCAGCCCTCCCCAGGAGCTGGAGCAGGGGAGTAGCTGCCCACAGGGCCTCTGCTCTGGCTCTCATCTCCTCCCACTCAGATCCTGTTTCTGGGTGCCTCCTGTGTCCTGCATAATGTCTTCTGCTGGATCCTTAGTAGGGAAAAACTTCTACCTGTTCATTTCTGGACTGGCTTGGAGCATAGCTGAGCAGGGGTGAGAGGTGGAACCAAAATAATTAGATCCTGGCAGTCCAAGTGGAGAAAGAAGCTCCCTAGGCAGATGCTGAGCCATTGTGAGATGTGCTCTTATGAAATCACTGATGGACACAGCCCCCCAGGTTAGGCACCCCTGTGGGCAGGGTTTTCCCAGCACCCAGATCTGAGCAGCAGCAGCAGCAGCTCTGATCTGATCCCCTTTACTCTCCAGGTGAGGCCATGGGAGAAAGGAGATCTTTCCTCTGGGAAGCACCAAGGGCTGGTGCTCCCTGAGCAGAGAGCAGCTCTGCAGAGCCTTTTGGCTGCAGTTCAGTGTGGCAAAGCCCTTCCACTCTGCTGGAGAGCTCAGTGCTCAGCATGTGCTTCTCAGCTCTGGGAGATGGGGTTTGGCATCTTCTCCATCAACCCTGGGATATGCCCACGTTGGGAGGATGCCCTGGAGGAAGGAGTCTCCTGTTTGTTCTGACCTTCTGAAGCCAGGTTGCCATGCCAGGCTCCCCATGGGCACCCTCCTGTGCCCAGCCAGGGCTTGCAGTGTGGTGGGGACTGGCAGCAGCACAGCTGAGCACCGAAGAGTCCAACCTGAGCTGCTCCAAGGGCAGCTTAACGAATCCCAGTTTCCTGCTGCTCACTGCCTCATGGCTGGATTAGCTCACAGCTAATAAGGCACGTGAGAGTTTTTCCCTATGTTTTGGGGCACTCATAATGGCTCTCTCCTGTATGGATTCCTTGATGTCTTATAAAAGAGTTGATGATGAATCCATTTCCTCAGTTGGGACCTAAGTTTGGCGTTCTCTTGTCTACTCAGATGTCTTTTTTCATAAACAATTAGACAATAGAACAAGGAAAAGGGATTCAGTCTCTCTGAGGATCCTGCCTCTCTCTGAAATGTGACAGAAAAGGATCTGGTGCTTCAAAGGTGGGTTTGGACAGCAGTGACAGGCAGACAGACACACCCACCCAAGAGCAAGGGCTCCCACCTCCTTCCCTTTCCCAGCCAAGCTGGTGAGAATGAAGGAGCACTTTTAGCTCAGCCCTGTTGTACCCATTCAGCACAGCACAGGCTCAAAACCAGGGCCAAGGGCTCTTTCTGAAACCGTGCAACACCAGATGTTTTTTTCCAGAGGCCTCAGACACACACGTGCAGCAAGCTGTTATTAGAACTGGCTCACACTCCCTGAGCACAGGGAAAAAAAATTAAGGCTGTGCTCAAACTTCATTCTGCACTTTGGCATCCAGCATTAAACCAGGCAGGCTCAGTCAGCTTTGTTTGTTTTTACAGAGTTGCTTATGGACCGTCCCTCCTGCAGCATCCCAGCGGAGCGGAACCATTCAATGCACCAGCTGGATGGGGATTGCTTCATGTGCTGCCAAACACACCACGAACAGAGGGGCTGCAGCACCTCTGGGGTGCAGCCTGACAGGCACATGGCTGCTCAGCAACACCCTGCAGCAGCTTGAGCCGGGAGGATGCACTGCTTCATTGCCCAGCCTTCCTCCTCTTGGTTTTCTGCCTGGTCTGTCCAGTTTGCCTCTCCCAGCACGGCCTTCTGATGGATTTTTCCCCTCCTGATAATGTTTCCGTACTCACCTCAGACCGAGCCAAACCTCATTTTAACTGAAAAAAGGCCGTTTGTCTCAGTATCTTATCATCTCTGTCTCAGTGTCAGCCCAAGCCTTGATGCCTCCTTCCCCCAGCAGCAGGTTTCACTCCTTCATTTGGAATTTCACCGAGCCACCTTTTCTCAGCTGCCTCTTGTTTTCCTCCAAGACTTTTGGAGAAGCATGGCACACCTTGTCATGGTGCTTCCCTGACTTGAAGCTCGCTTCTGCCAGCCAAGACAGGCCCCTCATCACACCCCTGGTGAGGTTTTGGTGGGATGCCCGAGGGTGTAACTGCATTTATTACAAAATTTCCTGCTCCCTGGCATGGCTTCACCTCTGCAGGGCTTCAAGATGACCTCCACTGGGTAGCACCAGGGATGTTACTCCCTCCCAAAATGCCCAGTGCCCCAGGTGGGGGTCCTGTCCCCCCTGCCCAACAGCTGTGGCACACACGAAGGGTCTTGAACTGCTGTGGTTAATGGTGTGGAGCCTGGGGAGGGCTGGCAGGGCAGGGCAGGGTGCCCAGGGCACAGCACCCTGCAGTGGCTCACCTGTGTGTGGGGGCATCAGGATGCAGGTTAGCAGGGCTCTCTGCAGGGCAGGACAGCAAGGACACACGGACATGCCTTCCAGAGCCACAAAAGATGAAATGTGTTTGGTTATGGAAGATCCAAGGGTCTGCAGGGAAAGGCAAACTCTCCTGGAGTTTGGATCCCAAGCCAAAATCTGGTGAGGGCTCCAAAATTCCACTGCTTTCCTCCCCCCCTTCCTGCAGGTGCTGGATTCGCTGGGGGATGCTCGATGCACCAGGCTGGTGCCAGCCATACGACTGACAGCTGCCAATCTCCAGCAGCACAGATGTCCTCGGGGGCAGAGTTAGGGTCTCTTCAGCCTTTCTCTCGCCCCTGGTCCGGGATAAAGCCGAGCAGAGCTGGAGACTGGGGGAACCAGAAGCCAGAGGGCTTCAGACCCTGCTGCACCTGCTACCCCGTGGGGGCGAACGCAGAGTGCGCAGGGAGGGGGCATCGGGAGAAGGGGAGAAGAGGGGGCCGCTGCCGGGAGAGGGTGCGAGCCCCTTCCAGCCCCCGCCGGGGTCGGCAGCGCTGAGCCCGGGCTGCGCCGGGGGCTGCAGCATCACTGGCGGGGCTGGACGGGGGGAAG
>VZRX01011898.1:63456-92176 GCA_013398075.1 Notiomystis cincta
TCGCCTGCCTCTCCTTGGGGACGCTGCTGGCCCTCGCCGACGCCAAGGGTGCCTTCTATCCCCCCGCCGCCCCCCTGCCCTACGGCGGCAGGTACAGCCTCTACACGGCCGGCTCCAGCCCGCAGCTCGGCCCCGGCAAGCCCGTGGGCAAGCACAAGTAAGCGATCCCCGGCCGCGCAACCCGTCCGGGGGGCACCGGCAGTCGCCGAGCCGGGGCTCCCTCGGGCATCCCTTACCGGGAACAGACCGCGGCCACGCGTCTGAGCTCCACAGGCAGCATCCCCGGGGGACGGGGCTGCCGCGGGTACCTAATCCCCGGTGCCGACCACGGGTACCTTCCCAGGGCTCGCCTGCGGGCATCCCTGGCTGGGCAGGAGTCCCCGGGTACCGGCCGCGGGCATCCCTTGCTCCGTATCATCTGCCAGGCACTGAGCAAGGGCCGGCGGCAGCGCAGCAATGTCCGTGCCTCGGTGCCCCCCTCCATCTAGAGGAGGGTCCGGGAGTTGTATTTCCGAGAGGGAGCGGGCTGCGGGCGGTGAGGACGTGTGTGCGGTCGGGTGCGGGACGGGGCTGCGGGATGTGGGCACGGGGATGGCCGTGTGTGGTTTTGGGGTAGGTGAATGTACCTGCTCTGCGTGACATGGGGCTGGGGGTGATGTGCGGGAGGGGAGGATGGCAGTGCACAGACCTACGTGTGAAAACAGGTTGGCTTGGAGGGAATTTGATTGTAAAATACATACATACCGGAGTTTAAATATGTTTTCAAGAAACCTGGAAAGCTCAGGCAGTGAGGAATGTGGGTTTTACACACACTGTAGGCTTTTTCCGTTCAGTTGCATAAGAGCTGTTACATTGGGGGCGGAGAGGGGGTGTCGCTTCCCTCTCTGCTTGTTTGCTCGAGCAGTTTCTGTCGGGCTCCTTCGAAGGAAGGAGGATGTGGGGTTGTGAACAAGCTGAAATGAATAAAGTAACACTTGGGACGAACAATACTGGCAGTGCCAGTGAGAGCTTTCAAAAACCCGTAACATTTTCCAGCTGCTCACTCTAAGAACATCAGGCTGGAGCTATAAAACTGCTTGCCACAGGTGTGTGAGAAGGGAAGGGGTTCTGAGAGGGAGAGGGAGCCAGAACCACGCTAACCCGAGCAGTCACAGGTAGGCAGTGTCTATTAGCAGTGGCTAGTAGAGCTGCCTGCATTGGCTACCAGCTAACTTAGAGGCAGCTGGTGGTGTGTTTGTAGCAGGTCCTGGATTTATGGATAGAGGGTGATCCTAAGTTTCCACATGCACACATGAGCTCCCTCGCCTCCAGCTACGAGAAGTGGCCGGCCTTCCTTCTCCCGTGGTCCTGTGCACAGATGGATGAATGAGTCACTTCTGGAGGAGCAGGGAGCAGCACAGGGCCCTGCTCATGCTCTGAGCCTGGCAGCTCCTTGCCAGGGCAGAGATGCTCAGGTCTGGGCAGGCTGGAAATGCCAGTCACAGCTGGGAGTTGTGGGTCCATCCCAGGGGATCAAAGGGAGCCCTCGGTGATGGGGTGGGGTGGATGTGCTGGTGCTGCTCCTGGGGTGAGCTGAGGGTGTGGGATCAGAGGATCCCTGCTGGAAGGGAGCAGAGAGAGACTTGGAGGGAGGATGGCCCTGCTCACACCTTGCTGCTTCATGGAGAGAGCTCCTGCCCTAGGTGGGCTGTTGGAGATCGAATCTCCTGCTGGGGCCTCTGAACAGGAGCTGGGGTTGCTGCAGCTCAGCTGCCTGGCCACAGGCTGGGAGGCAGTCAGAGTTCCCTGGCATGGCCATCACATGGCCTGTGGCGAGCAGCATCAGGGCTGAGCATAGAGACGAGCTGCAGGGCCTCAGCCCAGCTCTCATGGGGTTTTCATGGTGCTCTGGATGATGTTGAGACACCTCTGGCAGGTGGAGGCAGAGAAAGGGGACTGTGACAGTCAGGATGGAGCAGAAGGGTTTGGTAACAAGGGCTGTAGTGTCTCCTGTCTGAGGGTGTGTGGGTGTGCACAGCCCTCCCCCAGCCCCACCATGTCACACTCAGGGGCCAGAGCAGCAGGACTTTGGCTCGCCCTGAGTGGGGAAAGATCAGTGAAGGAGGGACAAGCACTGATGGCAAACAGGTGAAGACAAAGTACATTCCCTACCCATCCACACCAAGCCCCCAGCTGGCACAGGGGAAGCCCGGTCCTCCCGCCTCACTGAACCCCTCCCTGCACCTGCAGCTCGCGCTGGCCCATCTGCTCCATCCCGCCTCAGCTCTGCTCCGCACCGTGCGCCTGTGCCCTCCTCTCCTCCCGCTCTGCCGTCTGCCACGGCCCCCTGGCCTTAATCCCTGCCTCACCACACATCCCTGCTGTCTCTGCCCCTGTGGACCAAGTCCATCTGCTCCTGCCGGCAGCCCTGCCCTCAGCTGGAGCAGCATTGGCCTCCATCTGTGCTAGCAGCAGTCCTGCATCCTTCCCACACACTGCCTTCCTCCCAGCCAGCTTATCCTCAGCGCCTGGGTTTGCTCCTTGGCTCAGGAAAGCATCTGTGGCTGAGCTGACTGTACCTGTAGCACCCAGCTGCAGTGGATGGCAGGAGGGAAGAGGTTCTCTGTAGTGTCCTAGACACCCAAAGGGGTTTCCAGCCTCCATCACAGATCTGCTCCCTGTCCCTGCCTCCATGGTGGAGGGATCCACAATGCTGCAGCCCTACAGAGCAGCATCTCCTCCCTGTGCCTGGTCTGTGGCAGCAGCCACAGCAAGGACTGAAGGCTTTTGGGTTGGCCCCTGCACTGGCAGCACTCCAGGAGCTGCAGCAGGATAGACCATCCCTGCCAGGCACTGCTGGAGCTATTTCTGGGGTGCTATTTCCACAGCTGCTGCTGCTGCTGGGATTCTGATTGTCCTCACAGCCTATCTCACCACACAGTCCATGCTGTGCCAAGCAGAGCCCAGCTCTGGTGGCACCACCAGCACTGGTGACAAGGTGGCTGTGACTCTGACAGGAGCCACGCTCCTGCAGTGTGGTTGTGGTGCCCCTCCCCAACAGCTGCCCAAGCTGGGGGCTCCTTCCACCTCCTGCCCCCCAGACCTTGCTGGCAGTGTCTGGCAGTGCAGGCACTGCAGTCAGCTGGGCAGGGGGTGACAGTGTCTCGCTGTGTTTCCCTCCAGGAGCTACTGTGCCTACGTGGTGCAGCGCAACGTGACGTGCACGCTGCAGGACGGGGCCGAGAGCTACGTCAAGGCCGAGTACCACAAGTGCAGCTGGGGACCCAAGTGCCCAGGGAAAGTGCTGTGAGTATGGGGGACACTGAGGCATGGCTCCCTTCCCCTCCCAAAGCCAGGTCACAGCTCTCCTGAGACCCTGTGCCAGCTTTCTGACCGTGAACCCCCACTTTCCAGAGGGCAGTGAAAGGGGCTGAAGGACTTTTCCTGGACATGGCAGTCAGTGGCAGGGCAGTGGTGTTGGGAGGAGGCAAGGTGGGATCTGTCAGGAGGGAGAAGGAGCTCTATCCCTCCTCAGAAACTCTCAGGGAAGGTTTGGATTGGATATCAGGGAAAGGTTTTCACCCAGAGGATGGCTGAGAACTGGAAAAGACTCCTCAGGGAAGTTGATCACAGCACTAAGCCTGACAGAGTTGATGAAGCATTTGGACAATGCTTTCAGGCACATGGTATGATTTTTGGGGGTGTCCTGTGCAGTTGTTGGGCACAATGATCCTTTTGGGTCCCTTCAAAATGCAGGATATTCTATGATTCTGAAATAAATCTGGAAATCATGGGAAGTGGAGAGGTGCCTGTGCGTGTGTTTAGGAAAGCAGTTTGTCAGAGACCTGCAATGTGGCAGAACGATGGCAGTTCAGCGAGAACCTCACTGAGAGGATGAGGAAATGGAGCCCGTGGCTGGGGATGGCTCAGTGCTTCCTGCTCCAGGAAAAATTTGCAAAGCTCTTTGCCACCCCATCAGTGCTGGAGGGAAACTCCTTCCTGTGCAGCAGCCGGAGGCGCCGGCGGCGCAGGGCAGACACTGGGGCTTTGTGCTTCACCGCCCTCCAGGGATGCTGCTCCACGTGGAAAAGCCGTTCTCCTGCACCCTCCCCAGGCCTGAGGAGTGGAGCAGAGCTGAGAACAGAGGAAAACTGGGATGAGAGAAGTTTCTGTCAGAGCCTGGTACCCGTCCCAAGGCAGCCCCCTGGGGCTCTCTGCTCGCAGCCCCCGCTGGCACAGACGGGCAGTCGGACCCACTCGCTCACTTGTCCTTTCCATCACAAGTGGTTTAGCAGCATTCGGGGACTTCAGGACATCCTGCAGCTCCAGGCAACCACGGAGGAGATCCCCAAAGCCTCTCCCATCTCCACGGTGTCCTCTGCCTGTCTCCTTCAAACAAAACCACGGTGAAGCCACGGTGTTTTCTGAGGGCAGATGGGCCCACAGCTAAATTTTCTGTAGAGCCTCAGATGCTGCATCCATGGATGAAGGGGAAACACGGGGTTTCCATGTGCTGGGGCCATCAGCTAATGTTTGTGCAGCTGGCTGTAAATACTTTGCCTTACTGCTGTTTGGAGCAGAGGGAGAAAGATTTGGATGTGCCCAAGGGCTTTGAGCTCCTCTGCACAGGTTGGGATGACACTGAGAAGATGCTCTGCCTTTTGGATGCCATCCCCATCCTTTCTTCACCCCCTGACAGTGGCTGGAGCAGCAATCTCCTGTGGTACACCTGGGCAGGTTTCTACACACTACAGCAGAAGGAAAGATCACTGAAACTCAGCAGTGTCTGTGAAGAGGAGTAACAAGAAGAGCTTTTTGAAACTGTCTCTCAGGGAAATTGATGTTGAAATTTTGAAGAGATTCAAAGAACACAGGATTTGGGTTTGGCTTTATCCTCCCACTCTGTGGTGTATGTGGTGGCTGTATCTTGCTGGGAGTTGTGTGGAAGCAGCATTGCCAGGAGCTGCAGCCTGGCCTGGGGACACTGTGGATTTGGATAAGGACATGGATGACAGGGCATCAGCCCCATGTGCTGCCCTGACTGATGGATAAGTGCCTTAATGCAGCCCCTCTGCAGCATGGATGACTGTTCTGCCTCCTCCAAGACCTTCTGCTGAACGTGCTGGAGAAGAGCCAGAGGCTGATTGTGTGCATTGTTGCAAAACAGCAAACTGCAGGATTTTCAGGTCCTGGTAAATTCAGATTGGAAATTTCCAAAAGGCAGGCTCAAAGCATTGGTATTTAGAGGTGGTGAGAAAAGTGCCATCTTCAGCCTTGTACAGCTCAGCTCAGCCAGTGAGGGAACACAGGTGGCAGCAGGGTCCTGTCCCATCCCTGCTACCTCACAGGGAAGTGCCACAGAGAAGCAGAGAGCAGCTGAATCCTCCCCCCTGGCTGGTGGGACCCCACCCAGAGCGAGAGCAGAGGGGAAGGTGTGAGGTGGGCTTGCACCTTGTGTGCTGGGTATGGGAGGATCAATGCTCTAGGGCCCAAATTCATGATGGAGACACTTCCCAGGGCAGCCCAGCCCAGCTGGGGCAGGGGGCAGTGTAAGGAGCCTCCCTCTGTGCACATCACAGCATCACCCTGGGGGCTTCACCAGGCTTTAGGCTTCCCAGCATGATGCCCTCCACATGGAGAGAAAACACATTTCCAAAGGTATTTCAACCCTTGTGGGAGCTTCCAGACAGGATAGAAGTTGAGAAGAGGATTTTTCTGATCCCACTAGGAAATTCTGTAGGTCAATTCAAAGTGCAAAAGACTTATACAAGCAGTCTGCTTCCCTCTTGGAAGTGATGTGAGCTTGCAAGGCTTTTAAAATCAGTTCCATCATTTCATCTTGTGCTCTGCTGGGCCAGAAGTTGCCAAACAGTGTGACAACTGTCACAGTGGTCACCTGTCAGGTCAGGGCTGCAGCAACACACTTAGAGCTGTAGTTCCAAATCAACACAGTGTCCCAGGTTAAAAATACTCAACCACACTGAGCTATGGTGCAGCAAAAGCTCTTAGAAAAGGTGGGCCATGGTCTGCAGGTGCAGCACAAGGGTTTCAGCCAGGCTTTCCTGTGTGCCCAGATCTCCCACATCCAACAGGACCATGACTCTGCTCTATTGCTTGGTGTTGAGGTTGCGTCTCTAAACTGTCTTCTCTCTCCCTCCCCTCTCCTGCAAAGGTACCGCACCTTCTTCAGGCCCAAATACAAGATTGGATACAAGACAGTGACTGAGCTGTCCTGGAGGTGCTGCCCAGGCTTCATGGGAGAAGGGTGCCATGACAGCCCGACAGACCAGCCTGGCCTTCTGCCCCAGCATCCCAGCCCTAAAATGCCTCCTGGGCAAAAGATGTTTCCAATGCCCAGACTTCCTCCCTATCCCAAAAGCCACCCTGACCTGTTTCCAGGACCAAAGAAGAACCAATATGGTGAGATCTCACTCCTGCTTCATATCCCCAGGTCACCACACCATCGTCATGCACTCAAACCTCCAGGTTTTCTCTGTTTCAGCACAGAGCATGAATTTGGCAAAAATTCAGTGGGTGACAGGTTTTCTATCAGAGACTTGGCATTCGATTGCTTTGAGGACCACTTGCTTTTTTAATCTTGTTTCTTTCAAAACATGCAGCTTCAAAATTTCCTTTCCTCATTGCTTTAGAGCTTTTTTCCATTAATTATGGGGTTGATAGAGTGCATCTCAAGATGAAGCTCTCCTGGGCTGTTATCATCACCTGCTGTTAAACTTGGGAGTAGAGGGCTGGATCCAAGAGGAAAGAGGGCTTCCTGATAGCTTAAGGAGAGATGTGGGCTGAGATGTTGCTGAAATGACAATAACAGAGGGCAGGACACAAGGTTATTATGGGAAAGGACTTGAAGGAGGGCAGTTAAAGAAGCACCAGCCCTCACTGTGCCCTCTCTCTTTCTTTCCCTGTGCAGGTAGGAAGCTGCCCGGCCTCTTCGGGGACCGCCTGGATCGGCTGGAGGAGGAGGTGAGGCGCCTTTCCCAGTCCTACGACAGCCTGCACACCATGGTCAGCGGGCTGGGGGACCGCCTGCGTTTGGCCATCCAGGAGGACACCAGCAAGATGATCGGCTCCCTGATGAACAGCCCGGGCACGCCGGACTCATCCGTGGGCTTCGGCATCCTTCCCGACGGGCTGGTGGACGTGGCGGACAAGGCCGACATCGCCACGTTCCCCCCCGTGGGGGAGATCCTGACCAAAGTGACCGAGGTGAGCGACGTGCTGAAAACCAAGGCAGATCTGCTGCACGAGGTTCGGGGCATGGTCCTGGACCACGACGGGCAGATCAAGCACCTGCTGGAGTCCGCCCGGCCCTCGCCCCTCACCTCCATCGACCTGCTGGAGGAGTATGTGGACACGAGGCTGAGCAACCTGCGCGGAGAGCTGCTCGACGGCTTTGAGAAGAAGCTGGGCAAGATCCAGACCACGTGCGACTTCCGCATCCAAGAGGTGCGGCAGCAGTGCGAGGAGGAGAAAGCTGCCAACCTGCGGCTGCAGCAGACGCTGGATGGGAAGGAGCTGGAGATCAAGAAAGAGATCTCCCAGCTGGAAACCCAGATCCAAGGGCTGACGGTGGTGGAAAGCTGCTGCAGCAACCTGGACTACCTCACCGATCGCATGAACATCCTTGAGAAAGGCCTTCACAGCATCTCTGAGTCCCAGAAGAACCTGCACTCACGCCTGGATGGAGAAATCTCCACTGTCACCCTAGGGAACCTCTTTGAAGGGCGCTTTGAGGACCTGGAAGCCAGACTCAATGCTACAGAGAGGGAAACGGGGAGCTGCTGCTCTGGTATAGAGGACAGCATGAGAGGCACGGTGGTGGCAGAGGTGGATGGCATGAGGACTGCCTTTGAAGACAAAATGCAGACCCTGGAGGACAGGTTCATGACCATTGTGGGGGAGCTGAACAACGTCAGTTCTCCCATGGGCATGGATGGAGCAGTGGTGCCTGTGTTGGAAGGGGAGCTGGCCAGCATGAGGAAACGGACGGATGAGACACTGGAGGTGTTGCAGAATCGCCTCATCACACTGGAGAGCACTTGCTCCCTGGGCTGCACCTCTGCCTCCAAAGACGTGGAGACCTTCCGGACGGAGATCGAGGATTGCCAGAACAAGAACCAGGACCTGCTCCTCCGGATGGACAGCAATTACGACCTCCTGCGCAAGCTGAACGCCACCATCCTGGAGATCCAGCGGCGAATCGAGGAGGAGGCGTCGGGGGCTTTGCAAGGGGAGATCACCTTGCTGAAGATCAACCTGAACACCGTGAGCAAGTCTCTGACAGGGCTCAAGGACTCCGTCTCCCAGTACTCAGACACCGTCACGCATGTCAACTCCTCGCTGGATGAGCACGAGCGGAAGATTGAGGATGAGGTCCACTCCATCCAGGAGAAAGTCAACGACCAAGGCTCCCAGCTTTTCTTCAGCAACCGCCGTGTCCTGAACCTCAAGGGAGACCTGGAGCGACTCAAAGCCAGGATCGTCAGCGACCTGAGCTCCTGCAAGACCGTGGCCCACGGCCTGCAGCAGGAGGTCTCTCACTTCGACGAGCGGGTGGCGCGGGTGGAGAGCGCCTGCGGCAGGCTGGGTGCCATCACCGGCAGCCTGGACGACATCAGGGAGGAACTGGAGAAACACACGGGCAGTCTATGGGACTACATGGACCACATGAACGGGACACTGGCTGCCCACTCTCAGGAAATAACAGGACTCAAGGACAACCTGCTTGACTGCCAAGCCAAGGTCTCTGAGCTGGCAGAACAGGTCGGGCACTTGGAAGAGAAGGCGGAGAGGAGGCAGCATTAGCCACACTGCCGTGCCATGTGTCTTCCTTCTCCTGCTCTGAAGGACAGGATTAACTTATATCACACAGACTCGCTCCAATGTGACAACACTTCGTGGGATAATTTTTTTATGAAAAGCTGCTACATTTTTTTTTCCCTCCTCTTGTTGGCCCCACTTCTCCTTAACTCTGCCATGCTGGTACTCCCCTCGATGCTCAGCAGCTGTCCTGACCCTGGTGCAGCAGTGTCGCTGCCTCCTGGCTGGGGATGTTGCTTTGGCTCCTGGGCTGATGACCCCAGAAGGACAATTCAGGAGTAAGCTGGAGGCAGAAACATTTCTCTTTTTAATTTTATTTTTGTGGATTTATCATTTCTTGAAGAATAAAACCATGTAGTTATCAGCTGAGGAATAGTTTCTCTGACCTAAAGACCATCTGCATCTTAATCCAGAGACTGGGCAGAGCCAGGGCTCCTTGCAGGGAACAGGACTCAACACAGGAATTGCAGATTTAAAAGAACACACGTATTCACACGTCCCACCAGGAACTGGCTTCCCTTCTCCGAGATGGCAGCCCTCCTTGTATATGGTAAATCCATTTATAATGCTCCCTCCTCCATGCAGATAGACATGCCTTATGGAGCATATGAGGGTGTGCATTAGGAAAACACACATATGCATATGTATATGTATATATATATGGTATGTGTATGTATATTTTTGAACAATCCTGTGTCATGGTGCTCATCTGATTCTAGTTTCCTAATGCTGCCCCCATGTCCTTTGCCATATTCCAAAGAGCCACGCTGAGTAGCTAAAAGCTGTGGCAGCAGTGTTTGGGGAGAGCCCCACAGTCCCTGGGGCTGCTGTGCTTGGCAATCCCACTTTTCTGGGCTCTCTGGTTACACCTGGGACTGACATGATGGGTTATGGAAAACACGTGTCTTCCCTGAGGAGAGGTGTGTCCATAGGTCTCTGCGAGGACCAAGCTGGGCACAGAGCACTCCTGTCCTCCAGCTCTGGCCCTCTCCTGTTTTATTGCTTAAACTGTGAATTCCATCAGCTTGTCCCAGGCAGGAGAGTTCCAGCTGCTCCAGGGTGTGAGTGCAGCACTGGAGGAGCAGGAGCATGCATCTCCCTCATGTTCTTCTGATCCCACTGGGATGCCAGTAGCCCTGGGACCAACAGTGATGTGGAACAAGGCAGGGCATCTGTGAGAAGACCTCTGGAGACCTCTCCTCAGGTCAGAATGAAAACCCCTCATGATTTACCCAGGTTGACTCTGGTTTCCCACGAACAAGCAGGCTGGAAAACATTGTCCACATTTCTGAGCAGCTCCAGCCTTGCCCTACAGAGCTGTTGCACACAGAATCCACCTCTCCCTAGAAGCCCACCATGGGCACCCTTTGCTGATCAGCCAATAGGGTGATCAGCCATTTCACCCAATTAATTGCTAGGGTGAGGAGGAAATTAAAGAGCCTCCATCCAAGCAACTCTGGCACTTTATAGCACAGGAACATATTTTTCTATCAGCTTTGTAGCTCATGAATCCTTCCACACCAGCCAGCCTTTGGCTCTCATGGAGTGCCCATTACCCTCACCAGGCTGTCCCTGCTCTTCTGCACCACACTTCCCTCCCTGCTCCCCTCTGATTGCATAAAGGAGCAGCTCTGTGCTCTGACCAGCACAAACCAGCAGCAGCTCCCAGCAGAGATGCATTTGGGCACCTTTTCTTCCCCTGGTGGTGTTGCTTTGGCTGAAAAATCTGTGTGAGCTCCCTTAACATGCTTCAGGCTGGGGAGGACCACAGGGATCATGAGGTTCAGTTGGCCAGCCCATGTTCCCCTGAGGCAGTAAAAGCTTATTCCCCTGCCAGAGGAGCATGAACCATCAGCTGAGGGAGCGTAGAGGACACATGGCCCCCCACCACTTGTCCAACACTGCCAGGTGCTCACAGCACCAAGATCCACTCTCACTGCTCTGGGCTGTGCTGATTTGGAGCTACCCTCCAGCTGCTGAGACAGTTCTCCAGCTGAGGAATGACCTCCTGCTGCTATTGGGCATCCTGCAACACCTGCTCTTTGACAACAAAACCTTTTTTTTTTCCTCCAGCCTAAGGAAGGAGTCTCAAGCCAACCCTCATTACTTTGTGATGGGTCAGAGGAGCCCTCACCCACAGGGGCAGCATCCTGCCTAAGCCCCCTTTCCCTCCCCTCACACCAGGGAGAAAACCAAAGAGAAAACCAAGCCAAGGGCCAGGCTCCCTGTTCCCCAGCCAGGACTGGGTTAGAGTGGCTGGACAGCAACAGCTTCCCCAGAAAAGAGGGAGCCAGGACTGGCCAGAACAAAACTAGGACAAGGAAGAAGTCTGACCTTCCGGAACATGGTGCTATGTTGGACTGTTCCTGACTAGTCACTTGAAGCTATGGACAGTTTTTTATTTCAGCTCTCAGCTATTCATGTTTAAAAAGTGAAAGGAACTTTGTACAAAACTGGGCATTTTAAAAAAATTGTTTGCAGAGTAAGGAAATAGTGCCCACAGGGTTGTCCTTGCATGGGCAGCTTTCTGAGGCAGTTGATAACTGATCCTGTTAAAAGACTGTGTTCTATTGTTTTTAAAACTTTGTCTATTTGTTCAGATTTTAAAAGCTGTTTGTACTGGAAAGGAAAAAAATAAAGTATTTCTTGCTGAGGTTTCCAGGATCAAAATGACTTGTGTGACTTCCAGAAGTGGCAGACTAGGAGATGACTTACAGGGGTCAGGGAAGGAGAAGGTAGATGCCAGAGTGGAGGAAAGAGCCCAGCAGTGCTTCTGCCCTTTTTTTGTTTTACTTTATAAGCTCCCATGAAGAGGGAGGATGCTCAGTGTGGAGAAGGCCAGGGGGAGGCCTCACTGTGGCCGTGCAGGACTTGAAGGGTCCCATAGGAAGGATGGGGACAGAGTATTCAACAGGGTCTGTGGTGGGAGGAGGAGGGGGGATGGCTTTCAACTGCAGGAGGGTGATTTGGGTTGTATCTAAAGAAGCTGGTATTTTACACTGAGGGTGGTGTGGCACTGGCCCAGGCTCTGCACAGAGGCTGTGGATGCTCCATCCCTGGGAACATCCAAGGCCAGGCTGGATGAGGCTCTGAGCAACCTGCTCTGGAGGGAGATTGCTCAGGTTGGAGCAAGATGAACTTCGGAGTCCTTTCCAAGCAAAATCAAAAAGGATTCCACCATTTTATGGTCCTTTCCGCTGTGAGCAACAGTGACCTTCAACCCCTGAGTCCTCCAAGTCAGTGGCATTGCCAGTTTGCAGGAGGAGCTTACTCAGCCAAGAGCACCACTGGCCCTGGCAACACACCCTGGCAGGACTTGCCACTGGCTCCTTGTCACTCCTGTCAGTCCCAGACAATCCCTGCTGCCTGGAACTTGCCATCCATCCCTGCAGGACGCTCACTTTTGTCCCAATGAAGGTACAGTGCCATTCCATAGAGGTGGATATCCCCTGACTGCCTGGGTGGGGTGGAGCTCTCTGGGGGTGGTGTGGGACAGGGACCCACTGTGGGGTTTTGCTCTCCATGCAGGCTGTCACAGACACTGAGGAGGAGATGGAGGGGGGCATTAAGGTTGATGTGGAGAAAAACATTGAAGCAGATGTAGAAGAGAAGGGAGAGGAAGAGATGGAGGTGGATGTGGAGGAGGAAATGGAAGAAGAGATGGAAGTGGAAACGGAGGATTATGTTGAAGACATGGAAGTGGATGAGAAAGGTGAGGGGGAGGACACGGTCTTGGGATGAAGATCAACCCCAGCAGCAGGACAGGCACGTGCTCCCCATGGCTGCCCACAGGCAGAGTGGGGCCCCTGCTGCCGGGCTGGGCTGGGCTGGTGGCCCTGCTCGGGGACACGGTGCCCCGGGCTGCCCTGGCTTCTGGCAGCACCACCCTCAGCCCCGTCCTGCCCTTGCTTTGGGCCACAAAACCCCTGTCCCATCAGCTGGGCGGGCTCAGGGCTGGCAGCAGAGCCCTGTTCTGCCGGCGTGTGGCAGCCTGGGGGCGCAGGGAATGCACTGGAGTGACCGTGGCACTTGCTTTTCTTCCAGGACCCACGGAGATGCCGGGCAGAGATGCCACCCTTCTGTATATATGTTTTAGAGTTTGTTGTTAAGTTTTCATCTGTAAATATGTTTTAAGAGTTTGTTGTTCTCTTTTATAAATATGTTTCATACATAGTTGTTATATAGGTTATGTAAATACATTTTATAATTTGTTGTTCTTATGAAGATTCTTACAATCTAAATATGCTGTGTAGTTCCCTTTGTTTCTACTCTTCTGTGAGTAAACAATCCTTATTTTGCACACCCCAGCTCCATTTGCATTTGCTTTAAGCACAGGGAGAAGTTGCAGGCTTGTGGTTTCCAGCTGGTCAGGGTTCCTGGGCCTGGGGGTCCCTGGGGTTGTTGGCATGGCCATCCCGAGGCTGGGGGTACCTGTGCACAGAGAGGTGCCACTGACAGAGGTCACACTCTCCTTGCAGTTGCTTTGGACCTGCATGGTAGCTGTGGGGCACATCCCAGCGGGCCCTGGCCCACAGGAGCCCACGAGGGAGCAGGGTGGAGCCTGCCTGGTCCTGCAGAGCCTCAGCCACACCTCTTCCTGGGATGGCCTCGGTGCTACCAAGGCTGGGCTGGGCCGGGCTGCAGGCACCCCCTGCTCCTGGGCACCCGAGGGGTGGACCAGGCCTGGAGGGAGCCTCAGCACAGTGGCCTCTGGCTTGTTCAAGATGTCCTGTCCTTATTGTCCAAATTCAGCTCCATGTACATACAGAATAAGCCTGGAGTTGTTTCCTGTATTAAATTAATTTTGCTACTTCAGCTCAGGGTAGTAAGTTTAAAAGAGAAAAAACCAAAAAGCCATCTTCTAGAAGCTGGTCCCATCTCCAGCAGGACCCACTCGGTAGGATGCTTCAGCAGAATGAGCCCAATCACATTTTAAAAGGACTTGGAGCCTGGCTCCCACTTCTATGCACAGGGCTAGAGCAGACAGGAGGCAGCCTGGAATAAGGCACTATTTATTATTGCTTCAGTCCAGAACACTCAAACCCCCAACATCTTCCATCGACCTTTACAAGCTGGTGGGCAGTTTCAGCTACCAAACTGCAGACAGCTGGACTGTCTGGAACATTGGTCATACCAGAGGTAGAAATAGCTGCACCAGAGGCTCATCAATAAATACAACAGAGAACAACCACCACCTTTAAAAGAGTCAAGTTTTTGAGGAGTTACAAACACTAGAAGAGACCCAGCTTTCAGGAATTTGTGTTCAGCAACTGGAGTTTTTGTAGAGTCAGAGCTCCCTCTTACCCACTGTAGCTGCCTGCTAAGGGGTGTCACGACCTCTCTTACAAGTGCAAAGTGCCCAAGCAGCAAACAGGGAGGGCGAGTGCACCTGGAGCATTTAGTCCTGGCAAAGAACATGCAGGAGAGCTCTGGGTCAGGTCTGCAGAGGGATGGGGTTAGGGCAAGCCATCCAAGACAACATCAGGCAGTGGAGGTCTCCAGCAGGCAAAGAGGGGACACCAGACCAGCACTCCCCCTCTATCTCACAGGAGGGAAGACGTCCTCCACCAGCTCTGAGAGCCGCTCGTACCTGTGGGGGTAAGAAAGAAGTTACACTGGGGTCGTTTGGATTTGTTTGAGGCTTCTCTGCATCAAAGCCACGTTACCCCAAAGATGCTGAGGAATAAACACTTTGCTTACGTTGACTTTTGGCTCTTTGAGAGCTCCTGGATCAGCTCTCCTTTGGGGTTTACTGTGAATATGCGGCACTCTGGCAGCCCCACTTGCTTGTAAGCATAGACATCCTGCCCAAGGAAGGCCAGCAGGGCATGAGAGCTGCAGGAAGGCAGCAGCACCCAGCCTGAGCCCTCCCTCCACCCCAGGAGACCCACTCACATTGGGCCTGTTCCCAAAGCCCGCATAGAAGGGACACTTTGTGGCAAACAGTTTTCGGATGTCTGTCAAGCAGGTGACCTTGAACACCTCTGGCTTCTTCTCAATCACCTCCCTGCAGCACAAGAGACATGGTCACAGTGGCATCAGCTGGCCAGGACTGTGGGCACCAAACCTGTCTGGGGCTCAGGGAAAGGATTCGAAGGGTAAGGGGTTTTGTGCATCAGAAGCTTCACTGTGAATCTCCAGCAAGGTCAGGCAGCTCCCCTGCTTCTTCCCATGAAAGGCACTGTGCACCAAGGAGGGCAGAGCAGTTTAAGGCTGGGACATCCCTCAGGATCAAGCTGGGGAAGTGGGTGCTGTCCCCAGGGATGCAGCAAGTGCAGGAAAAGACAGTACCTGTGGAAGGCAGACAAGAGGCTACTGGGAGAAAGCAGCATGGGGCCCATGGGGAGGCCACAGCCTTGCTCATTGACCCCTTGGAGGTAGCCTTTGGTGATTTGGGCCATGCCAATAGCCCTGGCTGAGCAGTAGAGGAACTTGTAGCCGTTCCTAGAGAGAACACAGGGAGTGCCTCTGAGCTGTGACCTGTGCAAGCCATTCTGCTCTGAGGATGAAGAGGTAGCCAAGTACCTGGCCTAAGCCCACACCTTACTCCAGTAAGCAAGATGGTTCCAAAACCAACATGAATCTCTTATCTGTAAACTCAGACTAAGCCCAACCCCCACCTGCACCACCCTCCATGCTCGCCCCAGCAGCTGCACACCCACCCAGCTCAGCTGCACAGCACTCCTTGCTGCTCAGCACCCTCACACACCACTTTCATCCCACAGCACTGCCTGGCATTTGTGGAGGGCTGTAGCCAGCCCTCGCAGACGCCCGTGCAGGGGACAGCTCGGCAGAGGCTGTGCCGGGGAGGTGCAGGTCATGTCCCTGCAATCTCCGGGAGTGCATCCCTCCCACATTCCTCCCGGGGCGGAACGAGCCATCCACGGGCCCACAGCGCCTCTCAGTGGCCACAGGGACCAGGGACCAAGCTAGAGGCTCCACAGGGACTCACTGCTGGTGTCACCCCTTGCAGGTAAGTCCCCTGGGCTGTAGAAAGTGACCACTGGATGCCCAGAGAGGCACCACAGTGCTGGGCATCCCCGTGCCACCACTCTCAGGTGTGATCTTGGGTGGTCTTGTCTCCTGTGGTGCTCAGCTATATCTCTCCAGTAAAATCTCCTGCACTGACACACACTCCTTCCAGGGAAGGTAATGCCAGCATCTGCTCCCAGAGGACCCTCTGCTTTCATCCCTCAGCATCATGTAGGCAGCACCGCCAGCCTCAGCCACCACTGACAGCAGATAGTACAGCTGTCTGGGCCTGCCTCAGCAAGTAGAGCCCTGACTCTAACTCTGTCAGCTTCCCACTTCCCCTTGGCCTCAGCTGATGCAATACCTACAGGTGGATTTTGTGGAAGAGTTTAACAATCCCACGGTGAGTCCAGTCTTTACCCAGCTGTGGCAAGATGTGTCCAAGAGTATCTGATCTAAGAGGAAAGGAGACCAGGTTAGTGTCATCCAACGTGATGAGTATCTGCCCCAATGGGGTTTGTGGTCCCTTCTGCCTGCTTATGCAAGCCTTTAATGGAGACTTTCCCCTAAGAGGATTTTGGGGTGGGAGAAAGGCCTTTTACTTGGTGATGGTGCCATCGATGTCTGAGATCACCACTTTTTCGTTCCAGTTCCACAGGTAGATGGTGGCCTCACAGCGGCACGTGCCCTGGTACTGAGTTGTCACACTGAATGCCACCTCGTTGGGGCCCTCCTGGAGATTCAACCTTTCCTGGGGCACAGAGGCAGCAAAAGTGTTACACCAGCACCAATTCACACCACCCCAAGGCTTGCCAGAGGCCAGACTGCCACCCAGCCAGGCCAGAGACCTCAAGCCTCTACAGGGTGGCCAACCAGGGCCCTATGTCCTATGAAAACATGAGGTCAGGAGTAGAGAAATACCTGTTTAAGGGTGTCTCACCCCTACACACACAGACAGTGAAGGTGGAGCAATAAATACATACAAGTTGTTCAGAGGACAGCCGCAGGGATTTCTTGAAGGTTGGCAGATGTTTCTGAGCATAGGCCTCATGAGGCAGGAGCTGAGTGTCACTGGATGACTCCTTTCCCTCCTGCCTACACAAAGAAGGGAAGGGATCAGCCAGAGTCTTAACAAAGCTTTCTACTGTATTTCATTAGGCAATTTTAGGAGTAATTAGTCATGTAGGAGAAGAGACCAGGAGTATCCAGACTCCTCAAGCTGACCTGGGAGAAAGGCACTCACCTCTGCTGAGCAGGGTCAGGCTGCAGTGTTCCCATGCTGGCGTTCCCTGGCCTTGGCTTCTGCTACAGGCAGAGAGGGGTGTGCTGGTTTTGGCTGAGGCAGAGTTAATTTTCTTCACAGTGGCTGGTATGGGGCTGTGTTCTAGATTTGAGCTCAACACAGTGTTGATAACAGAGAGGTTTCTGTTATTGCTGAGCAGTGCTTGCACTGACCCAAAAGCAAGAGCAGGGGCTGCTTTGCTTTTCTTCCAGTTGGAACAGCAATGCCAGAAGATGTGTCACTGCAGTCCCTGCCTTCACAGGAACACTGCTGGTGGAAGAGTAAGCACAGCCTGGTGCTGTGGTGGGGCAGGGAGACCAGCAAGCACACTGGGGACCTGGCATGATGGGCACATGGCAGGAGGTCTCACGACTACAAGGTTCACATTACTGCATTACCAGGTGTTGCTCTGCCGCTCAGGCACTAACAGGCTAAAGGGGACAGGTAGCAACCTTAACAAGTCACCTCATCAGGTCCTGGATGTCCTCATAGTCAACCTCAGGCCATACCCAGAACCCTGCTCTCACCCCTGCCAGTCAGCAGAATGTTGCCTGTCCCCTGGGGACGTGGCTGTCATATCCACTGCTGCATACATACCTCCCGTATCGGAAATTCACTCCTCTTCCGGGAGAACCACCACTTTCTGTCTTTCTTGGGCATCTGCTCATTCACCAATTCATCAACGATGCTCTGTGAACATGGCAGAATGTGGGATGAGGTCTGTCCTCAGCCCAGGCCCTGCTGAGAATCACAGCCAGTAAATGTGTTGTACCACTGACCTCAGGAATGTTCCTCTGGAAAGCCTGCAGGGACAGGACTATGGGACCAGCCACTGCCCAGTTGTAATACCTGAAAAAAGCAAGAGGGATGGGCACATCACCATCCTGCAGCATGGCCAGGTCCCACAACTATTTTGGTACAATCATGGTCTGGGATAGAGTCACATTCCATAGGGAGGGTTTCCATAGGGACAAAAGGGCCACGCTGTCTGTTGTGGGATGAAGCAACAGGAAGAGCAGGCTACTCACTTCTTGTCGATCATTATCACCAGGTTCGGGTCACTGACGAGCCTTGGATTCTCAGCAAACTGCTGGTAGGAAACCATGTGCTCCAAGAACTTCTCTGGTGGGATAGAGGCTGTGTCATGCCACTGGAGGATAGAGAGGATTTCAGGGCTGCAGATTCCCCTTCCCCTCCCCTCACCTACCATGACAGATCTGCCTGTTGCCCCTGAGGCCCCCGCACAGTGATAGGGCAACTGTGGGCATTGAGTCAGAGTCCATGGCAGACAATGTGGATGGCAGCTGGACACACAGAGGGTTGCTGGGGTCTGTGACAGGCCTCAAACTCTGCTCTGTGCCACTGACAGCAAGGGAAGAAACAGTGGTGACATCAGAAAATAGCTTTAAACACACCTCCATGCTTTGTGCCAGGGGAATTGCTCAAAAATATCTGAGCTTGGCCAGCTGGGGCAACTCATACCTCCTGGAGAAAGAGAGAGCCATCTGATTGTTGTCCAGCTTGGAGAGGTCTTCCAGGTAAATGTCACTGGGACCCAAGTGAGGACTTCTTTCAATGGATTCTAAATGCATAGACAGAAGAGAAAGAGCTTAGCTGAATCACTTTTCCAATCACCCCAGCATCTATCGAGAAAGCCACTTCAAGCAGCATCTGTCACCCTCTCACCTTGTCTCTGCCTCTCCAGCTGGGACCTGGGGTCTTCTGAGCCTGCCTGCCTTGGAGCAGTGGCTCCCTCAAAGGGCTCCACATCTGGCTGAACCTCTGGCACAACACTCTCATCTCTCTTCTGCTTCTCTTGTGGGACTGAGTAGGCCCCCAAAAATCTCTTTGCCCTGACAGCACGGAGGATGTTCTTCAGCCTGGGGATGCTGTTCCCAGCCTGGGGTGCAAGTGTTGGTTCAGACATAGCCAAGGAACAGGGTATGCCCTGAGGTCCTGCTGGGCTTGAATTCCCTCCCAGATGTTCAGAGGTGGCAGCAAAAGGGGTTGCTTCATCCACTGGGACCAGTGTTTCAGAGATGGTGGCTGCAGCACCAATGATCTTTGGGGATTTGGCTGGTTTAATTCGCAGCAAGTTACTCACCTCAAGGAAAGCAGAGGAACAGGTTTGAGGATGGGAAGTTGCCCAAAGCATCACACAGAAGAGGACTGCCTGACCTGCTTTCTCCAGGTGTTTTGGACAGCCATTCCCAGCAAAAGAGCAAGAGCAGGGACTCACCTGAGGGAACCTTCCCCAGGTCCACTTCAAGTTGGATTCAGCTCCTAGAGCAAAACTCTCCTGCAATTTGATCTCCAGTTCAGAATCACTTTTGGCAGATGGATGGCTCAATATGAAACTGCAGGAAGAGAAGGTGATGTGGGGCCTCACCTACACTACAGCCCCTGATGTGAGGCCTCACCTATACTACAGCCCCATGCTCTCTTATCAGCACAAGGACATTTAGGGCCAAGAATCCTGTAAGGCTGGTTTCCCATACAGTCACTTCTACCCTATGAGACTGTCACTCCCAAAGGGCCAAGATCTGTGGAAGCTGAGGCCCAAGGAAGCAAAGTGCTGTGCCAGCAGTAGCCCAGAGCAGCTCAGCAGCAGACAGCCCTGTGCACACAGGCTTCTCACACGTGTGACCATGGCTAGAAGTGTCCCTTGTGGTCTCTGAGCTTTCCTTCAGCCACACCATATCAGGTTAGGAAGACCCTCCTCTCCTGACACCTCCAAGTCACTTTTCCCTGCCATGAGGCACATGCCCTGCTCTCACCAGAGCTGGGCAGAACACCTTGGCTCTGCCCCTTACCTTTCCCCTCCAATCAGCTCCCCATCCGAGTACGGGTGTATCTCTTGGGGCTGCAATGACTCTGTCTCTTCACGGAGATCAGCAAAGGATGAATGTGCTGCACCACTGCAAAGGAGGAAAGAGAGGGCACTTGTGCTACTCTCAAGAAGCAGCCTCCTCTCCAGAAAGCTGGCAATACCCAGCTTCACCATTGCCTCTGGCTCTCCACTCCACAGGACACTGAGCTCCAACTTGCCAACACTTTCCCCGTTTCAGTACTGCTAGGCATCACCAAATGAACCCACAGGCTTGACCCACTGCACCACCCTGCCCAGACTAAGCAGCTTTACCCTGGGGCTGGCAGCTTGTATGGCTTCTTCCTGGACACATTGCTTTTGGTCTCATCACAGCTTTCAGAGTCCGAGTCCAACACCTTCTTCTTGGGCCTTCTCTTGCGTCGCCTCCTCTTGCGCAGGATCACTGCAGTGCTGGAGGTCTCCGGCTCACAGGAGGGCTGAACAGCATCTTGTGGGCTCTGCTTCTTGTAGATGGGGGACGTGCGGAGGAAGAAGGGGATGCTGTCCTGGAACAAGGATGGGGAAGAACCCATCAGCTCCCTCCAGCAGCCTCCTTTTCAGCCTAGCAGCTCCTTGCTCTCTATAGAGCATACTATGGAACAGCACAACCAACATCACTGAGCCCTCAGCTCAGGGGTAGTTTTGTGGCCTGGCCTAAAAGGAAAGGATTTGTACCTATGACATGTGAATAAAATAATATTAGAGTGATTCAGCCACAAGCTAAAGACATCTTTAACACAGGCAAGGAGAGACAGGCAGGAGATGGCACCACAGGACCAGAATTACCAAGGCTGTAAATGGGATTTGACTTCAGAGCCCTTTCCTAGTCCCAAACCCAGCCCAAGCCAGCAGTGACCACAAGTCTGCCTGAGAGAAGAGCTGTCAGAATTTCTTGAAGCCACAACTAGTCTCATGCTACTTCCCATTGGAGCAGGCAGCCTGCCACAGCATCTGTCTCATTCTCATCCCTGTCACAAGATCCCCAGAGAGGCCAAACTTCAAGATATCTGGCTGTCTGGCCAGCAGCCATGCCCATTGATGGAGACCAGTCTAGGATGCAGATATTTGGTCTAATACTCTCTCAGGGTGCTCCACCATGTGGGTTGCAAGGTCCTTTGAGTTAGGAACCTTTCCAGACACAGAAAACATCACACGGGACAATGGAGTCACTCTGAGGAAGAGGAGCATTCCAAACCTGGTCATTTCACCTCAACCCTGCACTTCCAGGTAGTCACAGCAGGACACAGACGTGCAGCACTTCCTCATCACCAACCTCATCCTCCTTTAACTCCTCGACAAAGAAGGCCTCTCCATTGTCTCCTAGCTTCATGCGCAGATCCACAGGTTCTCCATTGATTTCAACGTCAACCTAGAAAGGGACAGAAGCAGCCTGTCCACTAGAGCATAGGGGCACTTCCTGAGGGAAGGATGGGTTGAAGTTGCTCACAGTGCTGACAGCCACACAGCCTTTGAGGCAAGAGACCTCTCACAATTTTCCTGGAGAGCACATTCCTCCCTGAAAATGGATGGGCTCCATTTGGAGGCATCCCCTCGAAAACTTGGCAAGCACCCCTTTCAGTGGGCTCCCATTCCCCTCAAACAAAATCTTTCAATAACGTGGGTTATAGAAGGTCCTGGCTCTGGAGACTGCAAAGGAAGCATAGCCCCAGGGCAGGCAGCACTTACCACCTTCTCCTTGGAGCGCAGCACTCCCAGCTTCCCAAAGCGCACATGAAATGGGGAGCACTTGAAGGAGTTGTCGGGCTGCCTCACCACGATCACATCGATGCAGCCCGACAGGGTGGCAGGGTTCAGATCTTGGTACAGCTCCTTCATCGTGACGAAGACACTCTCAGCCAGATTCCCCATGTAGTTCATGGTTTGAGGCTGCAAGTGAGAGACAGGAATAGACCCAGGTAGGGGGAGAGAACTCCAGCAGCTAAAGGCAACGTGAGTTTGCTGTAGGAGAGTCATGTCATGGCTGCAAACACAGCCCAGTCACGGGGACAGGTAAGCCTCAAGAGAAACTGAGGCAAACACCTGAAGGGCCTTGAAGAAGATTAGCCAGGGCCTCTGTGAGCACCAGAAAACAGGACAGAAGCCAAAGCATGAGTTATTGCATCCAGCTTGGAGGAGAGATGCCCTTGCCATTGGGATACATCACATTTGCTCCTTGGGAGGGCAAATACAATCTCATGGCAACACTGCACAGTGAAGCCATCAACATCCTGTTCAAACAAGAACTGGGCTGGTAGGAGACCTCCTACCCTGCACTGTCCTTAGAAATTCCCAAACAGCTCGGGGCAGAGAGGTGGGAAGTCTGAGCTGCTCCATACACCACACATTCACTTTGAACAAAGCCCAAACCTAACATTTCCCACTCAGAGGGAAAGGCATCCCACTTGGGCATTGCAGAACTGGCCAGACACAGCTCTGGTACAAGCCAGAACTCTTGTGCTGGTGGCACGGCCAGGTGATGGTGTGGTGTCCCCAGGGACTCAGTCCCCAGTGCACACTCAACCCAAAGGGCACCTGGGGGGAGTTGCTTCCTTACCCAAAGGGACGATGACAAGCATGTGCCACGTGACAAGCCCTCTGCCTCAGCAGGTACCCAGCCTCTCCAATCCATTTTGCACAAGTTCAGCCCTGTCCCATTCCCAGACATCCTTCCTGGAAGGCAGTCTGAGCTGGCAGACATAGTTCCCACCCCATGCCCCGTCCCCCACCTCTCCCTGGCAGCTAGGAGTAAGCCCAAATCCCAAATCCTCTCCGGGGGATGACAGCAGGGAAGTGCTAGCCAGCTCCCGAAGCTTCGGTGGCTCCATCAGGTCTGCCGTGAGCGGGACCTGGGTCATGGGGCCACTCACCAACCTGCTGAGCCCAGCTTTCCCAGGCACTGCTGCTGGGGTGGGCAGCCCTCCAGCTGCCTTCCCTGCTGTGCCACAGGCCTGGCAGCAAACGGGAGAGAGAGAGAGAGAGCTCCTCGCTGCTCACGGGAGGAGTTTTGGAGAGGAGGAATGATCAGACTGACCCTGATGCTTCCAGGGTAGCACTGATGAGCTTCCAGTTGAGATATACACTGACACAGACCTGAAAAGTGCATAGGGAAAGTCCTGAGCAGAGAAATCCCATGGGATTTGGGGTCGGGGCTTGGAAATTATCCCCAGATATGATGCACTGAGTACCACCTTCATGGTGAATGCAGGGTGCAAGAGCTCAACATAACAATGCAGCCACACAGCAAAACAAGTGTCAGGGCCATGTCCCCTCTGCAGAGCCAGTGCCCCCCTTGCCTCAATGGGCAGCTCCCCCTCCCCAAGCATCTCATTGTTGGGGACTGCTTGGCATGGCTCTGGTACAGTTTTCAGCCCACTGAATTTAATTCCCTGTGGGCCTCACCTCAGATGGCTGGAGGAAGGCAGGCAATGGAGAGAAGAGGCTTTTCCCTGCAGGCCTCAGCCCCACCATGCATGGAGCAGGCCCGTTAGGGAGGTGAAGGGTAGGTTATTGTCTGAAGAGAGATTAATAGGCAGACAGGGTAAGAGAAAGAGTCTTCAAGTTACATTCAGTAAAAAAACCCTCTAGAGGAATAAGGCATCTCCAGCCCTCAGCCCCCAAACCAGCTGGGATCACAGCCCTCCACCACACAGCTCTTGTGGAGGAAGAAGGGGACAGTCCTCCCCTGCAGACAGCTCACATCGACCTCCAGAGCCAAAGAGCAGCCCAAAATAAACCAGGTGCTTGGCTGACACCAGCCTGCTTTGCTCCTGGGCCACCCTGCCAGCAGCACACCCTGCCCACATCCACATCCACATCCACGCTCCCGTCCATCGCTCGCTGCCAGCCAACAGGACCTTCCCTATTACCTGGGCAGCTGCTGAGCCTCGACACCTCCTCGGCTTCGGGGCAAAACTGAACCCCGGGGGTTGCTCTGTGCCGGCAGCAGCGCTCACCCTCAGCTCCTCCTCTCCCTGCTGCTTCCTTCCTCTCACCTGAGCGAGGGGAGGGCCCGTCTCCCACACAGCCCCAGGCTGCACACCTTGCCTGCCGCTGAGGGCCGCGGGAGGCCGGGGTGGCCCGGGGGTGGCCGCGGACACCTGAGCTCATCCACCAGACCCGCTTCTCCGGCAGCCCCGGCCACAGCTGCCTTGTGCCCCTGGAGAGCCTTCCTTCTCCGACCCACCGTCCTGCAAGGGCTCGGGGAAGTCTTAAGGACACATAAAGGGTGGCCAAACTCCAGGGCCTCCTCTGCCCCGCGTCTTCTCCAGCGGGACGGGAAGAGAGGGCGTGGTGAAAGGAGAGCACAGAAAAGCAGGCGCTCCAAGGAAACTGATGCTCTCCTGATCTCAGGGAGCCTGAGAGCAGTGGGAAGCGATGTGGGAATAGCTGGGTGGACTCGGGTGAGAGACTGAGGTGGTGGGGCTATTTTATGTCCCCCACTGCACTGTGACTCCAGGGCAGGGATGTGGCTGGTGTGGGCTCTGTCCTGTATTTACCTGCCCCCTGTGCTGGGTTTTGGGGTGATGGGGATTGAGTGGTGGCACTTTAGGGACAAAAGCTCTCCAGCACATCACTCATGGAGCTCACATTGTGCTGTGAGAGCAGGGAAGCACCAAAGCTGGAGGGTGGCTGCTTAGGACATCTTTAGTCCCTGAGAAGAAGGATCCAAAGCTTGTTGGTCCCAGCTGATGGGTTGATCTGCAGAAATGCCATAACTCGTTCCCAGGCAAGCCCCATTAGCCCCTAGTGTCTCACTTTCCTCAGCTGTGCTGCTGGCAATTGGAGGCACAAAGATCCCCCCTGTGCCCATCCAGTGCCAAGCATGCCCTGGGCACAAGATCCTAGTCCCATCATGGAAATTTTCTTGAAGGCTGTGACAAATCTGCTGGGGAAGGAAGCTTATTTTCCAGCAGCTTAGTGTTCTGAGAGCTCTGCCCCTTGGTGAAATTGGACTGAAAGCAGCTATTGTGGGTGGCCGGGCATGGCCAGTCGTCCCTGAGGAGGGTGGGCTGCACTGTGGGGTGGGCAGCTGCCACCAAACCCCACAGCCCATGGCCAGGTCACTGGGCACTTGTGCCCAGCAGGGAAGGAGCCTGCTGGAACCTCCATCAAGGCACCCTGGGTGTGACACCTCAGGTGCTGTCCTTAGACAAGAGCTCACTGATGCCACTGGAGTGGGTCTCACCCAGGGCAGGGAGTTACACCCTACAAGCCCTGACGCTGTAACACAAAAGCAAGGACAGATCTGGGCTGCAGATGCCTGGTAACTGGTAAAAAATGCTACAGAGGACATTCAGCACCGGACATTTGAGTGCCAGACACCATTTCTTCCTCAGCCAGCTGAGTGCATCCGCAGATGGGCACAGAGAAGGAACAAAATGCCAGCAGGAGCAAGCAGGCAGCTCAGCCTTGCTGTGCCTCCAAGCCCCCACCCTCAGGGATGAGCTCCTGGCACTTGGGCACCCTGCAGAACTACAGTCCTCATCACTTACCTCCAAGGCTCCTTGCCCAGCTGATTTTCCCCACCAATCCTTACTCCTGGTTCCTGACACATCAACCTTTACTTCTGCCCCCTTGCCCCTGCAGCAGATCCCCAGCCTGTGCCATGGCTGTTCTGGGTGATGGCTGTTCCTCCCTGCATCCTGCCCTGCAATCCAGCCTTTTAATTCCCTTTTCTTTCCTTTTTTCTCCTCCAAAAAGCTTAGAGCACTTTTAATTGCCATGGTAATTTTTCGAAAAGCCATAAAATCATCCTTGGTTCCTGCCAGATGTTTTCATACTTCCTCTTACTCCCCCTTCCTCTTTTTTGGAAGGTGAGCCTTGCAGATCCATCCCTCCCTGTACTCATAACCCTGCACACCCCAACTTCTCTGTGTGTCTTGTGCATCCTCCCCCAGGAGCTGCTCCAACAGGAAGAGGTTTCTTTCCCCTTTTGGGAACTCCACAACCCACAGATGTTTGCAATGAGCCTCTGCAAAACAAGACAGATTTTTTTATTAGTCAGCTGAGATGCAATATTTTCAGCTCCTGGCATTCCAAAAATCTCGCAGGCACATCCATCTTGGCAGCTTTTGTCCTGAATCCCAGCACTCCCCATCCTTCCCAGATGCAGCCTTCACCCCTAAAGAGGCACCTCTGCCTTGTGGGCTGCCCATACCTCTGCTGACTGTCGTGCTGAAAGCCCTACATCCCGAGATCCTGGGCCTCCCCATCCATCCATCCATCCATCCATCCATCCATCCATCCATCCATCCATCCATCCATCCATCCATCCATCCATCCATCCATCCATCCATCCATCCATCCATCCATCCATCCATCCACCTGGCAGTTGGGAGCACCCACAAACTGCCCAGGAGCCTCCTAAATTTTCCTCTCTCCCAAAAAGCAAGTTGCTCTTGAGTCACAGGGTGGGAGAGTGGACAAGCTGTGTCAAAAAGATGGGTTGTTTTTCCCCCTCTTCACATTTTGACAGCTGCTGCAGCCCAGCCAGGCCACAGCCAGTTCTCCAGCTGCCTCCAAGGTGGGAGTTCATGAGGGGTTGGCCTCCTCCTTTGACCAATATATTATTTCTCTGGGATTTTCCCAGCTATTTGATCTCATATTTGAGCTGCCTGGGATGCATCTCCTTGGATCCTGCCCTGTTCCATGCTTCTTCATGAGCCTGAAATGTCTGGAAGGAGGGTGGACAATCCAGCAGTGAGACAGACTTGAGGAGCTGGCCAATCCACCTGCCTTCATGCTGGCTGAGACCTGACACAGCTCAGGTCCCCCAAGATGCTGCAGAGGACAGGAGGGGAACCACACTGACCAAGAAAGGGCCTTACTTTGCTTTGCAGACAAACCAAGCAGGGGCTGGAACAGGAGAAATCCCCCCAGCTGTGGGGCTCAGCCAGTGGCTGGAGACATCAGCACTGCCTGATGGTAGAAGCCCACTCTGCAAACCCCAGCAGCATCAGAATCCTCTTCTCACCCCAGAGCCAGGAAGCCATGTTCTCCTGTTCCCTTGCTCACACCAGAAGGATGCTCCAGGACCTCGCTGTTCTGTGGCCTCTGATGACCACTAGCCCAGCTCCTTTCTCCCTGGGTCTGCTCTGTCTTTACCTTCACCAGTGTCCCCTTTACGTGGGGGTTTCCTGAGATGCTGGCAAAGTCCAGGCAGCAGCCAGGCAGGCTGAGGCACAGCTGTAAAGATGGCTTTTCCTGAATCTGTGCACGGAGCAGGATGCTGCAGGCACCACATGCCTGGTGAGGGATGGCCAGAGCCATGGGCTGGGTGACAGCAGTCAATCAACCCATCAGCTCCAAGGTCCCTGTGCCTGGCAGCTCCCTGGAGCAGCTGCCTGCTGCTGGCAGGGCTGTCATCCCTGACTGGCATTCTGCTGCTGTGACCCTCCAGGGAATCCCTGCCAGAGGCTGGGATGTGAAAGGGCTTTCTCATTATCATGGCCCCTTCTCCCAGCAGGGAGGAACAGCATTTTAAGAGGAGGGGGAGGCTTGGGAAAGGCTGGCAGAGCTTCCTGACCCTCAGCTGACTGGGCTGGGGCTCCCATTTCCTTTCCTGGATCAACAAAGAGCTCCAGAGGCTTGTGAAAGGGGTGATTCAGCAAAACAGGATGAAAGGAGAGGCAGAAACACCAAGTCAGCACAGCTGGATGGGGTCAAATTCTCATCCTGTGAAAGCCATGGGGAGCAAGGCTCAGGTGCCCTACTCCCTCAGGCACAGGGACAACTCCTGACAGTCCAGCTGTTCTGCATACCAGCCCTGGAATCAGGAATACAACAGGAAAACAGTGTCACTGGTTTTGTTTTTTCTTTCCCATTCCCAGAAAGATCAAGTCAGACTGGCCTGGCATGCGATGGAGTGGGTGGGAAAGCCATTTTGCCTGAAGAGGAGGAAATGCCATCCTCAGTCCCCAATCACAAGCATTGAAAAAGCTGAATTACAGCCGCAGGACTGGTTGAAACCATCCGTTCTGGTTTAAAAACATGCTCTGCTGATTTGGCTCCTAGTTTCTGACTTGTTGGAAGTTCACATTTCTTCTGTAAACACAAAGGGCTCAAGCTTACTTAAAAAGAAAAACCAGAAAGCTGCAATTCCCACGCAGTTGTGTGGCTCCAAGAGCCAGGGCTTGCAGAGAAATCCAGCCATACACTCAACCCGGGAGAGCTGGGAGCCCTAGCAAAACATGGTCCTGAAAAATGAAGTCTCTGAACAGAGAGCCCTCAGCTTTTGTGTGCCAGCTGCCGCCAGTCCAGCCAGGACTGCACTCTAAAGCCAACAGCTTTAGACAAGCGACATATTTACATCAATATAACTGTGAGCAGAGTCTGACCATCAGCTCTGAATCCAGGAAAAGTGGGATGATGTGCACATTTAGGCAGCTGGAAAATCTTTTATCTTTTGTCCAAAGCTGGTGTCTGATTTCAAGACAAGGTCTTTCCAAGCCACGCTTTATTTAAAAGAAATAATTGGTGCTTGGTTCGATTCCTGACCTGCTCACAGCAGGCTGGGAGTGACGCTGCCAAAGTGGAGTGCAGCAGTTTGGGCACCCCGAGCACCTCTCCAGCGCGGGGAGCGCTGGGGGGCACAGAGGAGTTCTGGGGTGCAGCCCCCGAGCGCAGCTCACCCGCGGCTGAGCCCCCGAGCCCCCGTCCGCAGCAGCCTCCGCCCCTGCCCGGTGGGACCGCGGCGGGAAAGGGAAGGGCCGGGGGCTGCCAGCCGCCCCCCAGCCATGCCGGGTCCGCCGCGCTGGGCGCCGGGCAGGGCTGCCCGCCCC
>VZRX01011898.1:93172-162102 GCA_013398075.1 Notiomystis cincta
GGGGCCGCGCTGCCGTGGGCTCGCCAGCAATTAAAATTAAAACAAATCCAGTTAAAAATCCGGTCCCGCCGCTGTGGGAGCTTTGCGTGAGCGCCCGGCTGCGTGCGGCGGCCCGGGACCCACCCGGCTGCGTGGGGCGGCTCGGGACCCGTCTCCCCCGGGTTGGTCCGGGTTGTTTTTCTTTCGGTCAGGGTTTTTAGAGGAAGAAAAGTGCTTTTTCCCAGCCCTCCTCGGCTGCTCGCTCCACGGACAGCGGGGCAGCAGACCCCACTCGTGTCGCAGCTGGGGGGCTCGGAGGGTTGGTCGCGGTGGGGATTTTTGGAGCTCTTGGTGTTGCGGCAGTGCCAGGTTTAAAGCCCCGGTGCTTGGGACGAGCCAGGATGTGAGCAGGCGGCATCTCCCTGCCCTCACAGGTAGGAAGCGGAGCGGCCGCTGAGCGACGAGCCCGAGGCCGCGCAGGAAACCTGTGGCCGAGCCGGGGCTAAGCCCCACATTTTCCGTTCGGTGCTTTTCTCGCCTGGCTGGGGACAGTGGTTTAACCTCACACTCTCGGGCTGCCGGGGTAAAGTCCTGCCTGGGCTCCAGCGCTCCTGGCCGGGGCTCCTGCGGTGGCAGCCGGGCGTGTGGCCAGGTGCCGGCAGACCGAGGCCTCTGGCTGCGAGAGCCGGGTTTGGGGGCAGAGATCCCTTGGGATGGGATGTGGGTCCAAGGTGGGGAGTGGCCACTCGGGTGTCCCATTAGCTCGGCAGGCTGGCCTGCGCGAGAAATGGTGCCATCGTGCTGCTCAGGGCACACTTTTGTGCCCTCAAATCTCAAACAATACGTGTTTCTCTGCTGTTCTGAGTGTGTGATGGGAAGCTTTTGGGGGAGAGGTTGGTGATGTGTCTGGTCAGGCCATGTGACGTACCTTGAAAAGCTCATATACAAGCCTCTCTTGGTCTGATTTTTCCCATTTCTGCCCCATTAAAGGGTAGGAACTCTGCCCAGCCATGAGTTTTCTCTCTGCCCAGTGCCATAGGGTGGCTCCAGTTGAACAGGGAGGGTTTCCCTGCTCTTCTCCTTGGCCACCTACTCTGGCTGCAGTCCTCAAGCAAGGATTGTAGCGTCCTGAGGAACACTTCTCCATGGATAGGAAGCCAGAAGTTTACTTCATTATGTGGAACAGCTTATTCTAAACTAATCTCTCTTTTTAAGAGAGGAGGAGGAAGGGGAAAACACCCAGATGCTTAGAAGCATTTTATTTGCCGTAAAAGAAAACAGCACTTTAATGATAACTTCTATTAACTAGGTTGGGTCTGTGACCTTGATGTATTTTACAACATAGCTGAGAAGAGGGAGCAGACTGTTCCAGTCTGTTTATTGTTTCCTCTCAGTGCATCCCAGTAACTCGTAGCACATAGATGCCCACACAGTTCTGGAGTCCTGACCCACCTTTGGGGGTGGGAAAGAGGAGGCTGTTGGATCTGATTTGCTTCAGATACAGCCTAATCTGTAGCTGGTGTTAATTATATTATAGATGGGTTGGGGTTCAGCATAGGTTTTCCTGACAGGGCTCAGCCTCCGCAATTCTTGCTACTGTAGAAAAGCTGTAGTAACTTGAAGCCCTGAAGTCGCTCGTGGGAGCACATCCCTATCAATAAATTCCTTGTTGTAAAGCCAAGTGAAACCAGCCCCGTGGGGGCTGCTGCCTTTCATCGGGGAGGCACAGGGCTGGTGCAGGCGGTGCTGACAGCCTGGAGTGGGGAATCTGGAGCAGGTGAGCCAGGCTGGTAGTGAGAACCATCTGGATTGTCAGAGTGGGGAGATTTAAACAGCAGTGTGGCTCCAGTTCTCCTTTATATAAATAAGTGCGTCTCCTTGCTCTGCAGGGTTTTCCTTCTATTTAGACCTCGTGCTCCTCCCCTCCAAAAACGCGGTCCCCCTGTGTGTGCGAGCTTTTCCCTCCGCCTTGGTTACTATGGTGTTACTATGTAAAAACAGCTCGTCTTGTAGCTCCTGGAATTGTCTGCAACTTGGGTTTGCGGGCCAACCCTGGGACGCGGGTCTGAGTCCATCCCTTGCCCAGCCTGTCCCTGTCTGTGATGGGGCAGCTCTGGAGCAGCAGTGCCCGCAGGGCAGGGCTGTGTCTGGGTCCCACGGGACCTGCTCCAGGTTCCTGAGCACCGGGATCCCGCTGCTTTGTGCGAGGCTGTCACACAGGTGCCTCTCCTGCTGTTCCTGAGTGTGGGACAGTATCTGGGCTGTGGTGAGCCCTGCAAGACCTGCTCACATTCATCCCCTCCAGGGACTGGGCTGACTGCAGGCAGGGCATCAGCTTCCCCCAAAATTGTTGGGAATGGAGACAAACAACTGGGAGTCTGTAGAAATCTGTGCAGACAAAAGGCAGAAGGTGGGAGCAGACATCTCCCCCCATCCTACTGAGCCCCCCCAGCTTTTGCAAGTTGACCCCCATGGGCTGGCTTGTTGCTGCCCACTTGGCTGCAGTGGGTCCCTTGCTTCCCATCGCCTGATATTATTATTCCTTTCTGTCCTCTCCACCTGATTTGCATGTAAAAAAGCATGAGGGAGGTTCACCCCATGGAGAGGTCCTTGGTTTGCTCACAGCTAATGTAAATTACTGTCGCCCTCATTCTTGCAGGGGGCTGGTGTCACCCTGGAGTAGAGGGATTTTGCTGGGAGAGCAGGAGCCCAGAGCCAGGTCTGGGTTCCCCCCACCCTGCTCATCCTGAGGGTGATTTGCCCCACGCAGAGACAGAATCATGCTGAGTTGCCTCTCTGTTTGCATTAACCTCATGGGAGATCAGGATGATTATGTTTGTGACTTAGGTACCTGTTCCAGCTGGAATGAGTCTGTAGTCCTGCTATGGAGGCTATTTTGGAGAAGATCCTGCTTGCTGGTGCCTGGTGGTCTTTGTGGTGAAGATCAGCAGCCTCTCTCCCTCTGGCAGCTGTGATGGCTCTTCTGCTTTGTTAAGTTAGGAACAGGCTAATGTTTCTAATTATAAAGGAAAAAGTCTTGTACTTCTCCCCTCCTTTGTTTGTTTGCTTTTTCTCTTTATTTTTTCTTCCCTTTACAAATGTTCTAAATAACAATGCCTAAAATGCAGATGGAGTGAGCTTTGTGAAGTGACTGCGAAGGCCTGGTTGGGGCAGCCTGTGGTGGAGCTGGAGGAGCTGGTGATGACACATGGCACAAGAGCAGAGCCCAGACTTGGGTTGTCACCAGAGCAGTCACAGCCGTGGCAGCCGTGCCTCTTCTCCACGTGCAGGACAGTCTCACGTGCTTCAGAGGCTTTGTGGTTTCTCTTTCCTCTCCCCATCCAGAGGGACACTGTGTGAGGCTGCCCTCTCCTTGTTCTGCAGGCACAATAAGGGGACATTTAACTGGACTCCTTTTTATCTGCGTGCTCTTCACTCCTTATTCCTTTTTTTTAAAATTAGAAATAGAAAAATTGGAGAATGAGCCTTCTAAACTGTGTGTCCAGTTGCAGTCATGGCATCTGTGACATTCCTTCTACCTGCAGGGGAGTGCTGCCCTGGCTGTTCCAGCCAGGCCACTCATGTGTTTTAGCACTTGCTTGGGAAAAAAATATGAAATAAAATAACATGGTGTTGAAGTTGCAAAAGTTTCCATTATAGCTCCACCCAAACACTCCTGCCCAGTAATGCTCAGAAAATTCAGTCTGGATGATGGGGCTTCCCTGCCTGCTTTGCTGCTGGGCTGCTTGGGGGGAAGTGAACAGCTTTTGGTTTTGTTTTGTTTTGTTTTTTTCCTTTTAATACAGAGATGCTTGAGAGCTATGTCAGGAATAGGGTGGGGAATGAACTCTGGAGCCTGGCTCCTTAATAAAGAGCCTGGGTGGCACAGGTTTAAAGTGCAAGCACTCAAAAATTCACTGAGCAACAGGCAGACGGGGCTTCCGGGGGGCAAGGTGGCCCTTTGCTGTTTGTGTCAGTGTTGTTTAACTCTTCTTCTCCTGAATAAGTGCATTGATGTTGTTTTCAGGCTGATTTTGTCCTGCTGGTAGAAAGGCATCAGTTTGCTCCTCTGGGAAGGATAAGAAGGGAGTTAGTTGCTCCTGGAACACGGCTTGGTGTGCAGGATGCTTGCAAATGCCCTGCTCTCATGCCTCAGTAAATAAAGAGGTTTTCATGGGACTTATAAAAAACTTCTTTTGGAACTAGGTCAAGCAAATATTTATTTCCCTGAGGTGTCATGCCAGTGTTGCACAAATACTTGAATGGGTAGTCATTTTATTTTTCACTGCTTTGTTTCTTCTTAAGCACATTCAGTTGTTTTTTTCCAGTGGTGTAGGGACACACATTAATAATTGTATGTAATCAGTCCTGTCCCTCTCCATATGGAAATCTGTGCATCTCCTATGGGCTTGTGCTCTGCAATTGCAGTGCTGTAAATCAGAAGCTGTGACACTTTTTTCTTTACATCCTGGTGCTTCTCAGCTGTGGGGATATTTTTTGTTCTCCAGAATAGCTTCAGGTCAGCGGTGGGCCAGCTGCTGCAATGAATTTAAAAACAAAACTCCCAGAATTCAGCAAAGCTCAACAAAATGGCCATACTGATGTCTTGCTTTCCTGTCCTAAAGCCTCAGCTGCTGGTGTCCCTTTGGAAAGTACATCCAAAGCTTGGGCAATCCCACAGATGGAGGGTGCAGTGACTGTCAAAAGCTCGTGCCCTGCTGTCTGGTGGAACTCCTGCTGTCTTCCCCAAATAATCAGGGATCAGTTGGTGTGTTTGTCTTCAAAGAGGGATTGAAACTTCCTGTCTGCTCTTAAAATGGTAAAAATAAAGAGTTTAGTTAAGAGGACCAAAATTAGGCTTGAAGACTTGGATACTTGCTCTTACAGCTCCTCATCTCCAGATGTCCTCGGTGTAGGAGTAGCACAGGTCTGTGCTGGAGTGCACTGGAGTGCTTGGAGTGTACTTTGTGTAAGAGGATGTTTGAGATGGGGTTGTCTTGGATGCTTTTTGATGTGTTGCATATTGAATGAACTGAATTCTTGGGTCTCTCTGTGAAGAATCCAAATGTACTCCTGGCTCCTCATGCTTGTACTCAGGGCAGGCTGCAGTGGCTGGAGACCTTGCTGGTGGCTCCAGGTCCTTCCTTGGGACATGAGTGGCACGAGGATCATTGCAGCTCCCAGTGATGGAAAGCACTGGGCTTCCTCTCACAGCCTGCAGCCTTCAGGCTCTGGTCAGCCTTGCAGAAGTGGCCATCTCTCAACCAGCACCTTGAGCAGGAGGCTTTGGAGACCTTGAAGGGTTGAATGTGATGTCATTTTTCACATCCCTGGTAAGACAGGTGTTTACACTTTGCATTAAAGGTTAATTGGCTGTTGCATTGTCTCCTGGGTGTGGGGTGGCCCTTAGAGACAGATCACCCTGACACCTGTGCCGGAGGTTGTGCAAGCCTGGTGTGTGTTGTGCTCTGATTTGTTAAACAGGATGTAAAAGCAGGCTCCCCTTCTGAAATGTATCCTGCTCTTTCTTTCTTTGCTAGGAATCATTTCCACATCAGAAAATATTTAAGAGAAGGGGAACATCTCTATTTTGTATAGGCAGAGCTGACTTAAACCCTAAAAATCCAAGCACAGAACCCCCTCAGGTGTGCTGGCACAAGGGAGGCAGGCTGTGGTCTGGGCTGTGAGCAAGCAAATGATGTGAATATTTCATTTAGACCATAATCCACCTGTTGGGCTTTGCTCCCCCAGCCCTGTATGCACAGGGAAGCACAGCAGATGTTTTAAATGGCAGCCAGCACTCCCTGCTCCAGTGTCTGGCATCTCCCTGTTGCTTTACAGACAGGAAAGATGGAGGCTGAGGATGATGTAGCAACTGCTGCAGGTTTGGAGATCCTTTGTTTTTAGTTGTTTTCTCTCTGTCTCAGTGGCATGGTGTTGTCCTGCTCTCCCAGCCTATGCTGAGCTGTGTTTGCTCTGCCATGTGCCAGCATAATTTCTGGAGGTTGGAAATTTGGCCCTGGGAACATTGGAGTGCTCATTAGAGCTCTAGAAATAAAGGTGCTTTGGAGGAGGTATCTTTGGAGTTGGTGTACTGGGGGTTAATTTTACAAAACCTGTCTCTGGTGAACAGTCACTGTATGTCCACCTGCTCCTAACCCTCTTCCAAGCTCCTTTTGTTACTCTATGCTCTCCTGGTTTTCCTGGCATCTTTCTCTTTCTTTGTCAGTTCTTAGATGTGCTTTTTTCAATCTTATTTCCTGCTGTGGAGTCACCTGTGTGTATCCCTTTGGTGTTGCAGGACATTGCTTTTCTCGTTACCTTCAGGGTAGGTCTCAGAGCAGATTGTGGGTGCCCAGCAGCTTGTGGCAAGCAGGAGATTGAGGTGTTTATAGCAATTTTTAAACCTTCATGCTCCTACTTTGATCTTCTCTGGCACCTAGGATAGGTTCTGATTGTTTGTTTTTTGGGGGTTTTTTTGATTGTTGTTTTCAAGGGGGTGGTTGAGATGGAGAGGGTGGGAGTGAGAAGCAGCCCTTGCTTTGAGGGGTAACCACAAATAAACAGTGCTGCAAGGCAAACACTACATCCCTTGTGTGCTCAAAGCCCTGCTGCTGACGATATTGTTGTGCCTGGCCAGGTGAAATGAGGTGGTAAATAGTATTTGTGATTCAGTAGAGAAATTAGAGATCTCTCTGCTGAGTATCTCTGAAAAAAGGGTTTCCATAAGGAAGACCTGACAGCAGGATAAAGTGGTCCTTGCTGCTGGGTGTGGTGGGCTGGTGTTGCTCTGTCCCTTGGGCTCTTCTGGTGTGAGGATGAAGCCACCCCAGTCCCCCAGAGCTGTTCATGGGGCAGGGGACCTCGTTCCTGCCCCTGCACGGGTGTTTTGGCATCGCTGGAGCCCTGGAAATGGGGGCTCCTTTCCCACAAGTGGGGACGTTTCCCTTCTTAATTGCAGATGTCAGCCAAGTGGAAAAGGGTATGGTTGGTGTGAGGCAGTGGAGGATGGGAGGAACAACAGAGGTGTTGATGAACATGGGAGGGCTGCACTGCCTTCCCAAAATATCTGTTTTGTGGATTTAATTTCTGCTCCACTCCTTAATGCTGGGAAACGCTGCCCTGTGCATCTGCTCTGCTGGGACTGAGTTTGTCAGGGCATTGTAGGCATGAGGCTGGGAAGAAAATGGAAAAAAAGAAACATGTTGAATGTAAAATGTCATTGATTTCTTTCTCTTTTTTTTTGTATTTTTCTTCTAATTTAATAAATTCCCTACTGTGTTGTAAATTCCAAATGTGAATGGGAAATAATCTCACCAGTACAATAATTAGCATGTAACCAGCAGATGAAGAAAACCCAAACTGCTGAGCTGATTGGTGAATGCTGACTGTTTTCCGAATTAATTTCAATAATCACATCTCCCGTTAAAAAGAAGACGGGGTGGGGAGGAAGTCTTAAATTTTCGTCAAGCTCAATGTAGCGAAAAATGGTATGTGCAGTGTAGCTGTTCTGCATGTGATTAGAAAAAAGAGCTGAGGGAGGTTCTTGGAACTGAATTAGCAACAAAGTATTGCTAATGTTGCAGCCAAGAAGCTCAATTTCACCTGCTTTTTTGGGAAGAGAAATAGAATTGTAAGTCAAATATCCCTAATTTTCTGTAGGTGTCTAACAGTAAATAGTCTACTGGAAGAGGAAAACATTCCCTCCCAGTCGTGCTTTGCTGCAGGATGCAAAAACAAGTCCACTGGAGACCATTAGTAGTGAAATATGTTTAGTGTGCATCCATCCAGCTCCCAGATATTCTGTTGTTGTCCTTTGAAGGGAGAGGTGGAAACTGGTGTTTGGGAAGGGGCGATTTCAGAGCATCCAGGAGCTGCCCACCCTCTTGGTGCAGGGATCTGCAGCCCTGCTCTGCCTTCCTCTTCTGCTTTTTCTTGGCTGGTTCTGCTCTGGAGGTGGGTGGTGTTTGAAGAAGGGAGAAATCCTCTTTCAGCCTCGATACCTGCGTGGGGTCACATCCAGACAGCACCAGGAAAGGTCACCTCTGCAGAGCTGTCCCTGGCAGCTGATCTAATTACGCACCTGAATTCACAGTCAGGATCAGCAGAGATGATTTCATCTCCTAATGATGTTTTTCCCCTCATGGCTGTGGCCACCTCACCCTTAGGGCTTATTTTCCAACAGCAAAGCACAGGTGATGCTGCTTCCAGCTGTTGGACCAGAGCATCTCTTTAGAGATCCTTTTTCATTCCAGTTTACACTCGATTTTAGGAACATTTGTGAAGTTGTGATAGAGCTTGGTGCTTGTAGGCTTAAAAATTTTCACTTGGAAGTGCAGGGATGATCTGCTGGAACCCTGGGCATACAGGTGGTGGTTCAAGCTGGGCTGCAGTGGTCAGAAATCCTGGAGTGCATGATGGAGCCACCTTTTAATGAATGCAGAATGCTCACTCTGGCATGAAGCTGGTGATCCCATGTGCTCCCTGTTTTCAGTGTGAGGAGTGACACCTGCCCAGAGGCACCCCTGGTGTGACAGCCAGGAGGGAGAGCAGGTCCCAGGGTGCCCCTGAGTGGCACTCAGGTCCTCTCCCTCCCAAAGCCTCAGGATACAGTGGTGTATGATGTTATTGCTATATATTATTTAAAAAGGAAAAAAAAAAAAAAACCCAAAGAAAAAGCCAGAGCAGCCCAAGTGCTTTGAAACAGAATTTGTTATTTTATCAATTCGAGCCTGGTGTGCTGTGGGAAGGTCTGCAAGTGGAGCACTATGGGATTTTCTTTGCATGTTTTCCTAATGTTGGAGACAGTCTCAAAGAACTATCACATTGTTTCATTTCCCCTCCACACTTGATGTTTTTTTAAAAATAAAAGCTAATGTCAACAACCCTACAATAACCAGGGAGTGAATATGCACATTCTGCACCCAGTTATTTTTTTTTGTGAAAAGCTAGATTTAGCTGGCAATCATGTTATGAGCTATAGATAAAAATGTATGTTTTAAACCATCTCACTGATGGCTTTTGCGTTTTGCCTTTTTAAAAAGCCATTAATCAAGTTAGAGACTGAAAAAAATAACAAAGCAGAGGCTGAGAAAAGTCATTTGAGGTGAGTAAACAAGTTGGCTTTTTTTGTTTAATGGAAGCCCAAAAAATGGCCTTCTGCCACTGCATATGTTAAAGGTGCCTTAAATACAGAGTGTCCTTCAGTGCTGACAGGCATCCCAAACACCTTTTATAATAAACCTCTAATTATAGCTTAGTGACTCTGTAGGTTCTTTGGATCAACTTGGGAATATTACACTGAAATCAGGAAGAATATTTATATTTTCTGTGACTTATGGGTGAACCAGATTTAGAGCTGGACTTGGTGAGTGTGGTACAGAGTGATGTATTTATGGTGTGTTAGAGAGTTGTGCTTGCTGCTTCACTACAATTTTGGGGTTAAACTCTGCATTTTGGGAAATACTTCCTGAATGCAGCAGTGTGGATTCCCAAATCCAGACCCCAGCTGAGCTGGTTGGAGAAGGGTTCGGCTGGTGGCCAGCGCCTGCAGCCCATTGCTGCCTCCTGATGTCTGGCTCTTGGATTAAAGCCCAGCACTCAGAACCAGGGACTTCAGTGAAAATCTCAGCTTCTTAAAGAGAAACTAAACCTTCAGAGCTTTGTGGTTATGGAGAAAAGCTGGAAAATGGGAATTCTTGGGCAGAGAGTGGTAGGGAGCTGCATTAGCCTGGTTGTTTCCCAGTTCCCAGACTGGGAACGGTGCCATGGGGTCCTGGGCTTGACTTTTGGCTTTAGAAGTTGGCATGGCAGACACGGCTAGGTTGGTTCCTTTCTCCTCTGTTTATTTGTTTCTTCCCTCCTTCATTTTCATACTGTCTCCTGGGAGATTCCAGCTGAAGTCTATTAATTGCTGAGATGTTTCTTTTCCCCAGTGTCGTGGATGCTGGGTCCCGTTTGGCTGCGGGTCGTTTCTGGCACAAAGGGAGGAGCAGCAGGACACAAGAGCCCTGCTGGTGTTGGGTGTGTGTCTGTATGTCCTGCAGAGGTGCCCTGCACACTCGAGTTTGGGCTCAGCCACACTTCCCCAGCAGCAGCAAAGCCACCACTCTGTGCCACCAAGACTCATCCTCCATCAGGAGCTCTGTGTCCCCCAGACTTTGATGGACCTTGCTGAGTCAGTGTGGGGTTTTATTTCAGTTTATAGTTCTCGTGCAAGATTAAGTTGGAGGTTTGTGAATGGCTGGTCTGATGCTAAGGGATAACTTTGGACAGCTTTCTGTTGGTCCAGAAACTCTGGGAGAGGTCTGGTGAGCTCCTCCCAGAAAGTAGTCACCAGTGGGACACTGCAAAATCCTGAGGATGGATCACATCAAGTGATAATTCATCAAAGGTTCCTTCTGCTTGGCCTTGAGAATCTGGATCACTTTGCCCTCCTACTTGAGAGATTTTCTCCAGAATTGTGTCTAGACACTTGCCTTTTTTTACCCATCCTGATTAATCTGAGGTCCTCATGACCCCAGGAGATGAAGCTTCTCTTATGCTGATATTCCCTGCAAGGGCATTTTTTCTCTCTCCAAGTATTTTGGAGCTGGTGATAAAATTGCAAGGCTTTGGCAGTGCCCATTTGGGTGCTATTTGTGTGCCAAAGCCTGCTGAATACATCTTTTATCACAGATTTGTAACAGTAGCTGTTGGAGAGGAGCTTCACGGGAGAAGTGCTTTCAGAAGAATGCTTTTGTAAGGGAACACTGTCCTAAAAAAAAAAAAAAAGACCTTGCAGGCAAAAAAGAAAAAAAAAAAACCCCACCATTTTTCATGTATTCATGTTGTAAAATTTGCCCATTAATTTGGGTGATGGGTGAATCAGGTTTTGCTTCCATTTCTAGACAATTTTGTCTGTCCTCTTTGTACAAACAAGCACTGTTATGCTCCAGGCATTTTTTTGGGGGAAAAAAAAAAAAAAAAAGACATTTAGGTTCAGCTAAGAAATGCCAGAATCCTTGCTTTGTGTAACTCTCCCCAGGCTGAGCCCCAGCCAGCTCCCTGCAGGAGCTGGGATTGGGACCCAGCTGGCACTTTGCTCAGACTGGCCTCGTTCGTGGTGTGGAGAGCAGACTCAGAAGATGGGTCTGTTCATCTGGTCCGGCTTAGAAGGAGAATTTAAGGAGAAGAAAAGGCAGGAGGGTTTGTGAGCAGTAGATGGAGTAGCAGTGGAGGATGTGCAGCCTCTGGGATGGGGATGTGGTGTGCTCAGCTCCTGTCTCTGCTCGGGGCCCCGCTGACGTCCCCTTTGCGGCCACTGGTGAGTTGAGGCCGTGTCTGGGCTCTGTGAGAGCCTGGTATTTCTCAATGGCAGAAGCATAAAGCTTGTCCTCCCACATGTTTGCCTCACAATTATCAGTGCTTTTCCTTTAATAAAAGGATTTTTCATGGGAAAACTGCTTTAGAATCACCCTAGTGTCTGAGAGTGTTCTGGCTGCTGAGCATCCCTGCTCCAAGGACGGGGAACATGGCGCTGTGCTCCATTCCCAGTTTGGGTTTGGATCATCGTACGTTGTTCTTAAGTAGCCATTTACTCTCCTTCCCATCTCCTTGGCAGAGGAGCAAGAGAATAAAACATTAAAAGAGGAATGTGATTATAATACTGTAAAAACTGTCAGAGGAATTTGGCAGTGGTTGCAGCCTCTGAGTGTAAGACATAATATTATATTCATTTTTTTAAATGATTAGATTTCAAGCTGACAGTTTAAATGACAAGTCACCTTAAAAATATATTATGGACAGTGTAAAGACTGTCAGTGTGATTTTTTTTCTTTGCTAACTGTGGCATTTTCAAGGTCTGTGCATCTCAAAAAAATAGGAACCTTTGGCTTTTGGCAAGCTGCATATGGAAGCTGAGAGCAATGAGGTCCCTTGTATTAATAATTTGTATTATAATAGCATTGTCACTGTTGGCTCCCAGGCTTTTTTTATCCCTGAGTTAATGGCAGGGCTGCTTATCAAAGGGAATTTTTGTTGGAAAAAACTTATTTTTGCTTTTGTTGTCTCTTTGCTCCCACAAAACTGTGTGTGAATGGCACCAGTAACTGCAGCTGGAGAGGCTGGAGATAAGGGCAGAGGAACTGCTCAGCCATGTTATTGAATGTATTGACAGTTTAAATATGGTATTCGGCATGGAAAGCAGATCCCAGGGGATTGACAGAGTTCCCCATCCCAGAATATCCCAGCTCACAGCAGGAGCTGAAGCTAAAGATGCCAAAACCTCCAGGCAGTGCAGGAACGGAGCCGCAGCTTCCCACGTCCTGCTGTAGGCCTGGGATTTTTGGATGAAAGGGAAAGCAGTGCTCTTCTGTTTCCTCAAACTGGATAATCACACAGATGATCAGAGCCCCATCAGGTCTTGAATAAAACATGGAACAAAGTGATGATTACTGCTCTCAAATAATAGTTAAATTTAGCTCTTTGTGTCTCCTGTGGTCCTTGGAGCATCCTTTGGGCAGTGAGATGAAAATGAAAGGAGTGAGAGTCTGTTGTTTCCTTTTCTTGGGTGAGGAGCTGATTATCATTTGCTGCCTTCTAATGCTCCATGTTGTACACACCTGTTTGGTTGTTTTTAAATCCAGCCTCAGTAGGATTTGAAATTTTTTAAACTCTGCAATAGGAATTTTTAGCGTCATGGGAATATTCCATAATTCCTTCTCATTGCAATGGAAAAAATTATTCCAGTAGACATGGACTGGACCACAATCTGCTTGTAAATTCTTGGAGGTTGGGCATAAAGCTCAGCTGAAAATAAACATCAGCATCAGGAATAGTATAGTGCAGAAGGATGGGGGAAAGCGTCCTTGTCTGGTTCTGGCAGGAGAGAGGAGAAGAGTTTGGCTGGAGGAGATCCAGAGAGTTGTAAGGAGATTGACTGGAGGTCTAGAAATCCCTGGTCTGAATAAACCTGAGCTGTTTGGCTCTAGATGGAAGAAGAGCAAGGCAGGAAATATATCTTCAGGTGCCTAAAAGGGAAGGTGGTGGTTGCTCTCTGTGTACACAGCAGGTACAGCAAGAGGTCACGGTCCAAAGATTGTAGAGAAAAAGGTTCAGAATAAATACTGTGCAAAATTAAGGCAGTACTTTCCCTGAAAGTAATAACAGCATTTGGTGGTCTGAAAAGCTTGTGGAACATCAGCTGTTGGAGGTTAAAATGGCTTAGAAATATCTTTCTGATATTTCTTGATGGTCATTGTTGCATGAGGAAGATGCAGTTTATTCCCCTGCAGTGGCAGTTGTCTCACTGCTGCCCTGTGCTCCCTTCCTGCAGTGCTGGCCTGGAGTGGTGGGGCTGGAGAGGGTTGGGTTTGGTCTAAAATAAGCAAGAGATGATAAATGATGTTCTCTGGCTTGAATTTTCAGGCATTTAAAAAGATTGAAGTGACTAAACATAAGTTTGCATGCCTCCCTACAAAAGCTGATGTTGCCTAGAAATATTTTATGCTCTTTGGTTCTGAAATTGAATGTTATGGACATGAAATTGTACAACTTGCCTCTCTCAAAGGTGCAGCTTTTTCAGGATGCTGGTTCACTTGAGTTGGAAGAGACAGAGAGGGGAGTGAATGATGCTGCCTTTAGAACAGATATTTCTCTTTAAAGAAATATCAGTAAAGTTGGGTTCCTAGCTCTGTAAATACTGGAGAAATAAAATTAGCCACTTTAGAGATCCTGAATGGTAACCTGTCAGTCCTTTAATTGTACCTTGGGAATGGTAACTTTTTTAAATCAGTGTTCCAACAAGCTGCAGGGCCGGACAGTCTCTGCTGGGCAGTGGTAGAGGGTCTCACACGTCTGAGAAGTTTCCTTCAGGTCCATGTGGACACATCAGGAAAGTGCCCATCTCTGCCAAAGCTAAGGTCTTGCAAAGCCCCTCCACAGCTCAGTTATTTCCTAGTACTGGGAACAGTAAGAAAAGGTGATGCATCCCTCAAAGCATCCCCTTTGAAGGCTGGTGGGCAGGGGAACTGTTTTTGTCTTTCTGTATCGTTTTGTTCTTCCTCAGCCCAACCTCTGTCCGCACAGAGAGGTGGGCTTTGGGCTGCTATGTCTGCTTGCATGAGTCTCAGGCTGAACCAGGCTTTGCTGTGCAAGGAGGCTTTATTCTGGGACAGCCTAGTTCCCTTTTCAGCCACGTCAAAAAAAAAATCCCTAAAGAGAGTGAGAAGATCTGTTAAGATCCCAAAAGAGAGCTAACAGCTGTTAAAAAAAAAAAATCTGAGGTGGGGTTGTCAGGTAAAAGGAAGACAGAATAATCTCTGTTTTTGAACCTTTGCAGTGGATTTGATTTTGAAATGTTCAGTCCCTCAGTGGATCTCACACAGGAGTGCTGATGGGAGGCTGGCGATTCTCTGTCCCTTTTCAAGAGCCCACTGGTGCAGCTGGTTCAGACATTGCAGTGTTAAATCTCCAGGTACAGTAGGATGGCTTACTCTGTGTGTTGAATTTGGTATTTGGGGAAGATATTCTCCATTCTGGAACTGTTTGCAGGTTTTGAGCTGCTCAGCCGAGCCTCGGGAAGCTGTAAGGACGGCAGTGGGATGATAATGATGGCTGTGGTTCTGGCACACAGTGCAAATAACTGAGACAGAAGGACCTCAGTGTATCTTGGCTGCTGGATGCTGGGATTTTAATATCTGAAAGAAGTTAGGGAAAAAAATCATGCCTTGGTTGTCCTTGTTGCTGTTCCAGTTTCAGTGATAAGCAGCTGAGCCGTTTGCATGTTCTGCTCTGAGGAAACCCCAGTCCCTGCCCCTCACCCCAGCTCTCTCTGTTGTTCTTCTTCAAGCAGCAATTCCAGGGAATTCAAGGAGGAGCTGCCAGGGTAAGCATGGCTCATGGTGCCAAATTTGCAGGGGCTTTACTCCATATTTCAGAACAAGGTTTTGGGAGACTCAGATTTATCTCTGCCTCCAGCTTAAGTTTCTATTTAAGCCACCTTTAATTTCTAGAAGCACGAAGCTCTTCCGACTGCTGCGATCGAGGTCACTCTTTAATTTAGGTACACCAAGGAACACAAAATCTTGTTTGTTAAAGTCTTAGGCATATGCTGAATCCCTAAAGGACTGTGTGAATGATATTAAATGTACCATGGCAGAGGGAGAGGGGCAGCACTGTTACAGGAGGAGGAATGGCAGATAAGCAGTGGGGGCCATGCTGTTATCGCTCTGTTTGGGAGGTGCTGGGGTTGTGCAAGTCTATACAGGACATTTACACAAAATGCTGGAATAAAAACCCACTCCATCAGCAGTCTAGTATTTGTTTCTTCTTATATGTTAAATTTTTTCTGGCATAGCAAAGTTTGTCACCTGTTATGTCAAGGTCTCGGCATTCAGCGCTGGGATCTTTCCAAGTGTGCTGAAATCTAATTGGTTTGGGATAAGCCTTCCCTTCATTTGAGGGGAGGAAAAAAAGAAAAGCGAGGAAAAAAGGAAAAGCTGTGGCATCTATCAGGCATTTAAAGCATTTTTTCTTGTTCTCTCAACTCTTGTGATTTGCCAGATTTAGGCCTCCTGATTTTGACCCCCTCGTTCTGGGCTTGCTCTGCTTTTCCTGTGAATTAAATTGAGAGAATAACAGACAGCAAATAATTTGTAACAAATAACACAGAGCAGCCAGCACTGCAGGTCTGGGGAAAGCTTTCCCCAGGCATGGCTCTGCAACAGGGAGTGTCAGGACACCTGAGTTCTTCGTGAGGGAAAACCTTTGTGTCCTTGTACCCTTGTCCAGTTGGTTTGCCTTTTATTTAATTTTTTATTATTATTATTCTCTTTTCTTTTAAAATCCTGCTGAGTTTGGTCTATGCAATTATAGCCAGAATGGAAATTTCTTGTGTTGGATTGTGGATGGGTTTGGGGAGCCCTTTCCTGAATTGTAATGCATCTGTGCCAGTTATTTGGGGAAATCTCTTTGAGCCACTTACTTATTTAATCCAAGAACCTCAATAGTTGTACGCAAAGTGTATGGTCAGCAGGATCCAACCTGAGAAGCAGATCAGTGAGACTCTGGCAAGGAACTTTAGGGATTGGAACTGGCTGAAGCACAGGGACTCTTCACAAAATCATATAATCACAGAATGGTTTGGGTTGGAAGGGACCTTAAAGATCACATAGTTCCAGCCCTCCTGCCACTGGGCAAGGGACACTTGGGACATGCTGCTAGGAGAGGAGGACCTGTCACTGCCCATGCTGGGGCAGGAGCAACAAACAAGTATAAATTTTCCTTTACTTGGGCAATTACAACCTAATTTTCCTGTTTTTCATCCTTGTTACAAGCTCTGGCTCACCTTTTTCCAGGGTGACTCTTTGTTTTTCAATATGCTGTTTTCTCCCCTGGTCTGAACTTAATCCCAGAAATCAACTTGGCTGGTTATCTCTTTAGACAGTAAAGTTTAGAAATTAGGAAATACATGGAGCTGGCTCTGCTGTGCTTCTCCAGCAGTGAGGGAGCAGAGATTGGATGGCAGTGGGGGGAAATGAAGGGGAGAAAAGAAGGCCACAGCTACGAGCAGAGCTGCAGGTTATATTTAGCTGCTGCTGTGGTGGTGGCAGTCAGGGTGCTGTGGTTGCTGCTCTAAATATGTTGAGGTTTCCAGCCCTGTAATGGGCTGAGTCCATAGAGAGCTGGGCAGCAGTGTCACTGGCTTCCAGCACACTGCAGCTTTCACTGGGTTAAGAGCTTGGTGATTAATTCAGCAGACTTGGTTAACATCTGATAAGTAATGTCTTTACTAATTGAGAGGGGGAAAAAGCCCCAGAGGTGGGGATGTACTGTGGAAGCATGGCGGGGTGGACAGCGTGAGCTGGCAGAGTCCTCCAACTGACCAGTGTTTTATTTTTGCTTTTAGCCTTTGCTAACTGAGGGCTGCCTTCTGCAGGGGTGCAGCAGTAATTTTTGGTGTAATGTGTTCTCTTCCAGCCCTGAATCCTGGTGCAGCTGAAGCAGCTGCAGGCACTTTAAAGATGTGGGTGAGCACAGAGGAGGGGCAGGAGAACGACAGGCTCAGGACGTGCTCCCTCGTGCAGGTAGGACACTGCTGTCACCTCGGGGGCTGTGTGTGATGTGGACCTTTCTGTCCTGTGCAGGCTGGACAGGGAAATGTGGTGTATTCCAGGGATCTCTGTACAGGCTGTTGGAGCCTGATGGCTGAAGGAAGGGATCGTGCAGTGGTTGGCTCCGTTGCCTTGAGAACAGGGGTTGCTCTGTGGTCAGATCAAACTTGGCTTATGCTCCTAGGTGTCCCTGAGAAGGGGGCAATTTTTATTTTCTTTGCTTCTGGACATCACTCCTTGAACAAAACAGGGTTCAGATAGTCTGTATGTTTGTACTTTTCTCCTGGCTGGGGCTCCTCTATCTGTGTGCTAGTCTCTGATTTACTTTATTTCCATATAACTTAATAAATATCCATCTGTCCCATGGTGTGGATGAGGGGTCAGGAGAGCAATGCTTTTTCCCTTTGGCTTGTGTTGATGGAAGAAGTGTGCTTGGAAATAACACTCCAGTTTTCCATTACACCGTTCCAGACTTTTGAAGAAGAAATTGGGTCTCACAGCAGAGCCAAGCCATTTTATTTGTACAAAAAGTAAGCTCCATGGTTGAACATTAGTGAGCAGGCTGGCGGGGAATTTGTTCACCCAGTTCATGGCTGTGTGATAAATGACAGTGTCCCTGTGGAAATGGGGATTTTCAAACCCTAGGGTGGTTTCTACCCAGCTTGTGCTGCATCTGGAGACTGCTTCTTTCTAGACTTTATTTAATAATCAGCACTGGGAGTGCAGTGACTGGACTGATGCTGTTTGCTGCTGCTTTCCTGACATTCTTCCAGTTCTGCAGCCTGTTAAACTGGGAGGAATAAACTAAGGCACCCTGCTGAAGCATGTGATGTGCTGGGATCCACGTGCACCCTCAGCCCCCTGAGAGCTGTCCTCCTTGAAGTTCCCTCCATTAATTGCATCTAGGTGGGTCCTCAGTACTTTATGGCAGTAATTGTGCAAGTGCAGTGAACATTGTGGCTCTCTGGTTGTCTGGCTGTTACAGACAGAGAATTTTGCAGGAGGAAGAGGGTGAAGCTTTTGTAGCTTCGCTCTGCCTTTGTAAACAGAGTCAGGGTCTCTTAGGAGGGAAGGTAGGGAGAAGGCAATTGAATTTTATATCCTTTGGTATCTGCCATGGAAAGACAGTAATAATGGATGTGGATGGTTTGTGTGGAAGGTCTCTGGGTAAATAAGGAGAATTCCTTTGTGTTCCATCTGCAGAAAAGGATGTTGTTCATTACTGAAGGGCCAGCACCCAGAGATGGATTGTGGCCTCGTAGCAAAGGGTGCCATCCTCTCTGGAGGCCTTTCAGTACCTTATGAGGGAGCTTTAAGTACCAAACTGAGGATCTCTGCTCCAGAACTTGCCCCTTTCTCTCTGCTCCTCCTTCTCCCCCAGCCTCCTGTGGTGTCCTCTCCCTCCCAATTCATTTGTTTTTAAAACGATTGTGCCATTGTGTGCATCAATCCGCGCATGGCCTGTCTTGTTTTTCTCTTGGCCTGAAAGTGCAAAGCAAATCTGTTTATGGTTTTGGTGAGCTAATTCTTCCCCACCCTAGATTCTTAAATAGACTCTTTCTTTACCAAGCTTGCCGAGCTTGCAGGATCTATTGAAGTAATGGGAAAAATATGTTGTGTGTTAACCTTTCTTTTTTGTAAAACTTTATTTACAAGACCCTACTCCTAGCAGTGCATCTGGGAAGTGAATATCTGGATGCTGGAGAAAGAAGAAGACTTTGAAATAGCAAAATGGGAGTTCAGTGCATTCGGGGAGGAAATGTTTTGAGTTTTCCATGTTCAGCGCTTGCACTGGGAAGCAAAATCCAGTGAGCTCTGCTCAGTTGTCCCTTTAATTATTTATCTTCTGCAAATCCCAGTTTCTCGGCTTGGCTGTTCCCTGGGCTGTCTGTTACCTTCAAACAGGCTCCTTCAAAGCAGCTGCTGACCCAGACCTTGCAGCTGAAGGTAAGAGCAGCAAGGAATGCTCTTGGCCTGTAAATAGTGCCTTGGATTAAGGGCTTGGTATGTCACTGGTGTGTTGGAAATGTTATTTTTGCCTCTTGATTTCATCCTTCCTGCAAATCAATCTCAGACCTGTCTGTTTAGGTTAACAGTCTTCTCTGCATCCTTCTGGGGGTTGCAGAGCTCCGTGTGCAGCATTTTCACCAGGGTGTTTTGGCTGCTGGAGGCAGAGCTCAGTTCTGCTGTGGGAGCACTAGAGGAGCCCCAGGGACACACACCCCTGTCCACGATGCCTGGCTGCTGGCTTGCTTCCCAGCCCTTGTGCTGGCTCTCTCCTGTAGTCTGCCCTGCCACAGCACCTCCTCACCTCAAACCTGGCTGTGAGTTATTTCTAGTGAAAACTGTGAGCTGGATCTCTGTGGAGATGTGGGGCTTTGTGCAGCCTGGTGTAGTGGATGGTGTTCCTGCCCATGGCAGCAGGGCTGGCTAGATGATCTTCAAGGTCCCTTCCAATGCAAACCATTCTGTGATTCTATGGCCATTACATGTGCAAATGTACTTCTCCAGCCCCAGCTCTGTAGGGCTTGGCTGAGGCCTCTGGGTACTCCTGTAACATAAATAAGCAGGAGTAGGATTTCAAAGCAAGCAAATTTTTTACATAGTTGATGTCACGCCTCTTCAGCCCTGTGTTTAGGACCCAAGGATCTGGAAGCCCACAGCTGCTAGTTTGGTCTTGTTGCTAATAACCCTCTGGAGGTGTTTCTGCTGAGCTGGTTCTTGCAGAGGGCTGAGGGCTTCACCCTGATCTGACAGTGTTAGGGGAGACAGGACCCGTGGTGGGAGAAGCATGAGGTGCTTTCACAAAACTGGGTGCCCTGCATGAAGCTGCAGCTGCAGCACTGGACGTGCTCCTCGCTGGGGTTTATGGTGTGGAGTGACAGCAAGGACTTCTGGTGAGTAGCCTAAAAGCAGAATGGGCTGGGGCAGGGTTATCCCACTCGTACAGCCTTTCCACCCAGAGCCTCTGCTCTGCCAGTGAAGAACAGGTGGGGAAAAGAGATTTTGTTTCCTCACCCTGAGAGGTAGATTTTTCTCAAGAGTTTTGTTCATCTGCAAATCTGCAGCAGAGCTCAAAGCAAAGAATTCCCCACACAAAGGCTTTGCAAAATGGGATTGTCCTTTATCCACATACCTTGGTAGCATGTGGGGTTTCTTTCTGTAATAGTCTTAGAAGAGGTGAAGTTCTCCCTCTTTTTTCCTTTTATTCTCTCTTTCTGTTAAGCTGGCAGTGTTGGTGCTCCCTGGGAAGGTGATGGCTGGGGGCTGGCACTGACCAGTGCCCCTCAGTCCCCAGGCAGGTGGCTGTAGCCCTGAGCATGGAGCTGTAAAGCCTCTTACCTCCCCTTTTCCTGTCTTCCACAGTCAGTACATGTAACTGTAAAGTTTCCCAACTTGCAGGTCAGATGGAGTTTTCCAGATGCCCTTGTATCCTTTTCCCTCGTTCCTCCCTTCCTACTCTTACTTCTTACTGACCTATTTGCTCAGGACATGTATACAATATCAGTGTGACAAATTAAATTGCTTGTACTCAGGAAGATGAGGACACTGGATGCCTGAATGCTGCATAAACTTCTTGGCTAGCCCCACACTAACAGTTTTGACTCCTGCCCCTCACGTTGTATTTTGTGAAAGGCAAATTCTGTCCTGTGTGTCCCTTTCCAAACCTATTGCCCAACACTTCCACTATTTGTCATCAGCTGAAAATGATCTGAGCACTGCAGATATCCACAGATGTGGTTTGCTTGTCTGTAGTGTTAAAAACCACATCTGTGTATCAGGAGGGTTTGGGTTTGCTGTTCCTCTTTGCAGGGCTTCTCGCCGTGCTGGAGTTTGGAGGGGTTTGGGATGTGCAGTGGTGCTGCAGTGGCTTTGATGCTCCTCTGGTGAGGTGAGCAGTGCCCCAGGAAGGCACTGGGCTCCAACAGCAGGAGACTCCCAGGAGCAGCCAGGTTGGATGCTCTGGAGATGCCTTCAGCCAGCCCTGTCTGGCAGGAGTGCCCTGAGGCTGTGGAAGGCTCCAGTGGAGGCTGTGTCCAGGCTCTGTGAATGGACTGGGATATGCTTGAACAGGTTTTCTTTGTGAAGGGAGAGAGCTGTGCCTGTGGTCTGTGCAAGTCTGGATAAAGTCCATTCCATTGTTTTGTACCAACACAAACCGGTGGCACATCAGGTTCAAGGAGAGGCCTGCTGAGAAGGGAGAGCTTTTGGGATGTCTGGCTTGGAGCTAAGGCTGCAATACTCTGTATTATCAGAGGTATTTGTCAAAAAAGACACAAATCCAAGGTGAAATGGTGAGTTTGTACTTACCACCCTTCAAAGTGTGGACTGGAGGCCACCCTTCAAAACAAAGTGATTCACTGCAGAGGAAAAACAGCTTCTTATTTCCCAGCTTGATCTGGAGCCTTGTAATCACTTTGGTGCTTCAGCTCTCTGCAGCACTGAGGAGTTGTCTGTTCCAGCACACTGAGCATGCTGCAAGTTTTATTTTATTTCCAAACCAGCTCTTTAAGCATGTTGGGCTGTAAGGGAAACCCATAATAATTCCCTCTGCCAGTATAATTCAGTGGCAGTGCAAAATAGGAGGGCGTCTGACTAAAGGTGACCCATTAAAAGGTGATTTCTGATAAATAACTAGACTGGGGACTCACAAGTCCTGAGTTCAATTACTGACTTTGCTATAAGCTTCCTGTGACCTTGGGTGAGTTATTTAAAATTGCTTTGTGCCTCATTTCCCTTTCTGTAACACACTGGTGACAGCATTTCCCTTCCAGCCAGGAGCTGTGTCAGTGGGAAGGTGTCTGTACCCTTTTCCATTGGTGCTGTGTGAAGAACCTGGATGGACTAGGAAGCATGACCATCTCATGGGCCTCTGTTCTGTTTTTCTGGGGAAAACAGAACAGGATGATCCATTTAAAGGCTTTTACAGGTATCCAGGAATATGTTCCATGAGGTCCTGGGGCTCCTGGAAATTCTAAAATGCCATGGAAATAACTTCTGACCAAGGAAGGGAAGGGTTGTGGGGAAGATGCCAGGCAACAAGGAGGAGACTGGCAGCAATTTCCTCATGGAGCTGAACCCTGGTGAATAGTTTCAGAACACTGATGTACTCTGGGGGATGGCAAGGAACTGTAACCTGAATATCCCACAGAGAGGGAGCTGCGATCCCGTGGGACCTTGCCCAGGATGGCAGCTTGAGTCACTGAGGCAGTGAGGGTGTCTCCTGCACCGGCAGCTTCTCAGCACTCACCAGCACTTGCCAGGTGATGATGAGACTTGTGCCCAGTTCTAGAAGGGGGGAGAGGATGAAGGGTACGGCTGGGAGCAGCTGCCCCTGAATCACAGGTACTGCCCCTGTGGTTGCTGATGGCTCTCGATGTGAAAACATGATCCAGGAGAACCCCAACCACGGTGGCAGTGTAGCTCTCCAGTGCTTCTCCAGTGCTGCAAACCACTTTTCCCGGGTGTGTGCAGTGTTCCAGCAATACTCCCTGGAGAGCTCGCTGAAGGAGCCCTCCCTCCCGCTCGGTGCTCTGCCTGGTGCGGCCGCTTGGGAGGCAGCTCAGAGCGAGGAGGGACTGGTCGCAAGGGCGCTGCTCTCGTGGGGCTTCTCTGCAGAGCTGCCCTGGCAGCATGCAGGGCTGAATCCTGCCCAGTGAGGGAGGAGTCCTGCAGCGTGTCAGCGCTCCAGGCACCTCCTCCTTCATCCTCTGCCGGCGGGCGATTAAGGGCTGTGTGCGGAGGGAGCGCCCGCGGAGCCGAGCCTGACCCCCAGTGACACGCTGTCGTTTTGGTGCAGTATCACTAAGATGCTCCTAGCCCAGAGAAGAGGGCTGTGTTCTCCTGACCTGGCTGTGATTTGGGCTGCTGGCCTAGAAATGAAATGCTCCATCATGGCATTACCAGTCGGTCATGCCCATTCCTGTGTTTGCAGGCTGCCTGCTGACACAGCATGGACGTTTTTACCTTGCTGTTCCCCGTGCTGACTCCTGCAGTTTACTTTATCCTGCTGTTTTCTTACTGCTGTGAAACAGAGTTAATAATGTTGCTGTGCCCTTCTCTCTAATGAGGATGATGAATGTTTTAGACTGGTGTAATGAAACCACACTTAATTTTATTTTTTTTCTGAAAAGCCAGGAGGAATTCTTGATTTCTGACTTTCTGAAGTTATAGCATAGTCTGTGATGCCTTTGGTGTAAACCAGGAATATTTCTGTTACTTATGGGACACTTTGCAATGAGAACTTTTTCATGTTCATTCGAAGGGCTGGGAAATTTTAAATTCCCAAAAGATGGGTTTTCTCCAAAGGCTTCAGATTAAGTTAGCTCTAAGGAAATGACAGTCTTTGTATGGCAAAATGATTTTTTTTTTTATTTGACTCTTATTTAATTTCATTCCCTAATTCCCATGGAAGGATATTCCCCTCTGCTACTCCTGCACCCACTCTAATAGAAGTTCATGCAATTGTTTGTGAAGGGTGGGATGGTTTCAGGAGGGCAGAATGCAGGAGTCAGCTCTCCTGTGAGCACTGTAGTGATAGAAAACAGGCACAAACCCTTTTTGTTTTCTCTCATCACTCCCCTTTGTCACCTGTCTGCAGCTTTGATTTGGCAAATAGAGCAGCTATCAGTGAACTCTCCACTGTGAGCTGGGGTGGTGAGGTGGTAACAAAGTCTCTTTGCACTTGTATGAACATATAAAATACTTAGAAAAGTCATCTAATGCAGCTATTGGAGATGTAATAATAGGTTCACACCTGGCTGCATGCACAGAAAGTGAGAATATTCCCTGGGTTGTCATTTCTTGTGGTGGATTTTTGAAGCCTGTGTCCAAGACCTGAAGATAGGTTTGGTATCAGTTGGTGGTAATTGGGCTATACTTGCATAATGATAGTAATTTCCTTCTTTTTCTATCTTAAATTTGATTTATAAGACCATGCTGCAGTGTGACTTAAAGCTTTAAGTGTCTCTGCTGGCAGTTGGCAATATATTAGCTGTGATTCTTTACAGAAATAAGTGTTCAGTGTTGGAGCTAAATTGAATAATATGGTAGTGTTTGTGTCTTAATCTTCCAAATAGCTCTCTTAAGTTTGCTACATTGATGTCTGAAAGGCTTAAAAATAATAAACTCCATTGTATAGAGCTTTGAATACAGAGTAGAAGCTCAGTAATTGCTGGCAGTTCATGGGCAGACTCACTAAAACATGGTGAGGAGGCAATTCTCCCAGCACGCCTGAATTTTTTAAAAGAATCTCCTTGTATCAAGGTCTTGTGATCCACAACATACAAAGTACATCAGTATGAATTCAGGCTTGCAGGGCTCAGTCCAAAACCCGAAACCCTTTAGCTGCACTAAATATCAATTTAAAATAGCTTTTGTTTTCCTCATCAGTCTGCTGGGAGCTGTTTGCATCCCCACCTTTTGGGCAGGGTGGGTGGAGGGGGCTCATCTTCCAGCCAGCTCCACTGGCTGGTTGTCAGCAGAGAGCTGAAGTCCTGAGCCCACATCCCAGCTCCCCAACCTTTTATTCTTCGTTGGAAGGGGGAAATCACCTAAATACATGGTGGTTTGTTTCTTTTTAATGAGGTTCTCACAGGGAATCAAGTATCAAAGGAAAAGCTCTGAAATCAGGGATCTGGCTTTGCTGGTTTTTCTCAGAAGATGTCTGTAGTTCCCCTGCATCTTTGTGAATGAATTTTTAAATGAGGAGTTGCAAAGGGCAGCTAAGGAAAAGTCTGGTTGGACTAGCAGGCATGATTTAACAAACAAACAACAAACAAAAAAACCCCAACCACCCAAACCCTTCCCTCCCCCCGCCAAAAAAAACCCAAACAAAAAAACCCCTAAAACAAACCAAAAAAAAGACAAACAGGAGAGGGAAAGGAGGAGAATGTGATTTGTTTATCATAACTGAACTTGAAACTAATTTTAAATGTCTGTCTTCTGAGAGTAAGGAAATTCCTTTAGCTTCCAGCAGTAAATAACTGGGATGCTTTCAGCTCACAGCTGATCTAGAGGATGGTGAGTTTTCAACTGAAAAAATAATTGACTCTCCAGTAATGCAGATCCATTCCAAGTGTCACTAAACAGCTGGAGGAGGAGGAGAGTCCTGACTGGCACGGTTCATATCACAAATAACCCTTGAACTTTGTTCTGTGTCTCTGAGTTCTGTCCAGAGTGTCTTGACAAATGGTTTTGAACAAATACAGTTTCAAATCAGGGAGCAAATGACCAGGATTGCATCTGGCTGAGAAGTGCATGATCCAGATGCCTGGATTTTGCCCATGGAAATCTCAAATCAAGTCCCAAATCCATTCTTCTCTTGCTATCAGTCCTAAAAGACATGGTGAGTATTTCAGAGAAAGGGAGAAGGTTGTCCCATGGGAACTCTGGGGGGTCAGTGAATGAGGGTGTGGTGGTAGGGATGATGTTTTTCTCCATGCCAAGCTCTTCTTGGCATCTGAGTGGTGAAGGATTTAATGCTGGCTGTGGTAAGCAGGATTTCTGAAACTCAGCTTCTCCCCAGGCTGATCTCAGTGATGGGTTTGGCTGTTAGGATCCTGAGCTCTCTTAATGGTCTGCCCTTCTCCATGCCAGCAGGGCCTGTCCTGTCCAGTCCAATTAGGACTTCTGGAAGTCTGTCACCTACGTAGGTGCTAAAAAGGAACTGAACTTACTTGGGAATTGGTGTTCCAGCTGAAGGAGCTGAGCACTTGCCAGTCTGATTGTAAGTTCTGAAGTCCTTGTGGTTCAGTGCTTTAGTCCAGGATATTGGCTATTTAAGGCAATGGAAGAAAACCCTGTGCCACTCTTGCAGAGTAGGTATGTGAACTTCAAGCATCAGGACCAACTGGTAGTTCTAGAATTAGATGGTGTCCCTAATTTCCCTCTTCAGTTTTAAGTGGATGCAGCATTCTTCACTTACAGCCTCAACTGTTGTGTTGCATTGTTGTATGGGGTTGAACATCTGCCCCTTCCAGCCACAAAAGTGGCTGTGTTCCAGTGGTGGGTGGTTTCTTTCTATTCTGAGGCCTGGAAAAGCTTGAGTATTAGGCATAACATACTGTCAACTGTTGCAGATCCCCTTGGCTCTCTCCTCCCAGCATCTGCAAGGCTGGAGTTGTCCATCTTGGCTTGTCCATGTACAGTACATAAGAGCAGAAAGACCTGTCCCTACCAGCTGCTGCTGCTGAGCAGGGAGTGGGGCCTCAGCAGCAACCTGCCCATCCCATGCAGAAAACATTTGTGGTCCCAGCCTGTAGCAGAGGAGTGGGAAGAGCTATCACCAGCTCCCTCAGGAGGGCTATGTTGCTGGGACCACAGGGCCAAGGTCTTCCTCAGTGGCAGCAGCCTGACTTGGGATGCTCATCCCCCATCCAGCAGCTCTGCTGTAGCTGTGCTGGCCTGGGGGCTGGCAGGGGATGGAGCAGGCACAGCAGCAGACCTGGCAGGAGCACCCTGCACCACATTCAAGGTTTGGGTGCTGAAGCAGAGCCGTGGTGAGGGACAAGGTGCCTGTCTCACACAGGTCTCTCAGCCCAGTGTTTTTCTCCCTGCAGCATTGTTTCCCTGATTGACTGGTTGGCTTGGCAAAAGCCTTTTGAATATTCATTTGGCTGACGGGAGATGAGAGTGCGGTAGCTCCTTGAAATCAGCTTGGGAGGGGAAGCAAATAAGACTGCCTTTTTCTCACTCCTAGTGCTACTTGAACTCTCTCAAATGCATGCTTCACATGGATAAATGATTGCAGAGGCCTCAGCCTACCTAACAAGCCTGCTGTTGTATAGCAAAAATTATAGTGCCTGCATACTTGCCATCCTCATTTAAAAGCCCATTCCTCATTAATATCACTTTATACACATTATTGCTGCTCGAAATGCCATTCCTCTTCTCCCCACCCATTTCCTCGTCTGGCTGTGACATACAGGAACTACACCCAGTGCTTGACTCGCCTCTCCTGACCTTTTGTAACTTGGCTCCAAACTCCTTTTTTTGGGTCTTTTGCAAAACACTGTCAGAAGGGAAAAATCCTTTGTTAAAACACAGCCAACTCCTGCCTCAACGTGGAACAGTTTGTTCTGCTGAAAGAATGAGCCAGTTCAGTGAGCAGAAAAACATTGCCATAAACCAGAGGGCTCAATAAGCTGCAAAAGCCATCGGCTGCGCGCAAGGTCTGAAAGGACGACTCTGAAGCAGAATCCATGGGGATGGAAAAAATAATCCACGATTCCAACCTGCCAAACCCTGTTTCTTTGCTTTCAGACAAAGTATTTTGCAGTTGTCTTTTTGGTTATAGCAACTGTAAGTGGGGGAATGGCAGCTGAGGCTGAGCCAGGATGTAACGCGCTCTCGAAGCTGCGTATTGCAAAAGGGCATGGGGGATGAAGTAATCCAAAAGTGCTCAGCTGGGAAGGGGCTGCAGCACTCACAGTCATCAGGCTGTGCTGCAGATGATCAGCTCCAGCCCTCTGGTAGTGTTTAGTAGCTTGGTTTAGTCCTTCCCACCCACATCTTGTTTTAAAGCTCTGGGCACTCTTTACTTCCCTGGAATTGCAGCGGGTCTGTCCCTTATGCGGCTGCTCGGTAAGTGGTGATCAACCTGGCTTCAGCAAGCGGTTCTTCATTCCACAGGGGGCTTGGATGCTTGGTGAGAAACCTGTGTGACAGGCTTTTGGGTTTGTGTCTGCAGTGGGATCGTTTTGGTGCTGGTATAAAAGCTGGCACTGGTTTTCTTTTAATAGTAAATGTTGTGCTGGCATTAGAGCCATGGTTCCCGAATTTGGGGTGATGGCCCCTCCATTAAGGTCATCTGTATGGAGGTGGATGTGCAAACCTGGCAGTGGGGTTGTGAGCAGAGCTACATCAGAAAGGCTCCAAGGCTTCCCATGATGATTCCCTGGGAAGGGGCAGGCTGTAGCAGCACTGAGAGCACTGTGAAGCTGTAGCACTGTGGGTGCTCTGTTGCCACTGGATGAGCTCCTCACCAGCTCAGCCAAGCGTTCCCTGCCGATTTAAAAGTCTCAGACATCCTTGTCAGAAATTTGACGTGGAGTAAGATCTACCTCTGGTGCTTTTTCATTACTCTGAGCTCCCCGGTGGATTTTTGTCTTGGAGCCAGTTCAGCAATTTCAGATAATAAAAACACAAAGAAGTGTATTTTAGGTGTAGCCTATTCATCTTCACACACATTCTGAAGGGCTGCATCTGCCAAAGCCGGGCCTGTCCTACGTAAATGGTGATGCCTGACGATGAGCTCTAAGGGTGGGATCACAAGGCGTGTGGCACATCTGAAGGTGGTGTGACAGGATACCACTGACGTGTGAGGGGCTGTTTGAGGTGCCTGTGCTACAGATGAAATCACAAATCACACAATCACAAAGCCCTGACAATGCAAGCAAAGACAAAATGTCCTAGAGGGGCTGAAATGGGAACTCCATTGTGTTTACAAGCATGGCCATACTGTCCTGTTCAGGCACCAAGCAACCTGCTGGCAGTCACCAGCTGAGTGTGCGGTGATGGAGCACCCAGATACTGATGAGCTGAGGGACTTCTCGAAGTTCCATTAATGCTATCTGATGTCCTCTGCTGGTAGTGCTAACCTCAGAGCTGGCTCTGTTGAGATGTGATTATCTGTCTGCTGGGCCTTTTGCTTTGGGGGAATGCCGGGAATGCTTTGCAGCATGGACAGAATCTGAGGATTGAAGCTGTGGAGGTTGGTCCCTGGGATGCTGGAACTGTGAACCCTGCTAAGGTAGTGCAATGCGGAGCAAATCTGTAATGAAGCCTCTGTGCCAAAAGAGATTATTACTTTTTTGGAAGATGTTAATGGTATGATTACATAACATTTATTTTGTGCTCAATCAAAAGGATGAGGGCAGAGGAAAAGGAGTGAATTAATGTTAGTGATGTTCAAACAGAAGCACGCAAAGCTCCGAGGGATGATCAGTGGTTTTGTTTTGATGTGTGTCGTGGTGGTTGTTTTTTATTCCTCACATTCTTCTGAAATATAGCACACAGGCTTGTCTCTAAGGGGGGCACATTGCCAATAGTCTAAAGGTTATATTATCCCAGTGACCTATTTTTATACTCTAATCGCGTTCTGTTTCAGCCGGCTCTTTCTAACCTTCCATCTTGCTCACTTTTGTGTTTGTCTGGGGGGAAAAAAAAAAAGCAGAGATAATTGCCATTAGTCCCCAAGTGCTGAGGCAGCCTCTGCCCAGATACCAACACACAGGAGAGGTGCTGCTGTTAGAGCACAAGAGCAATCCAAAAACACAGCTCGGAAATGGATGACTACTTGAGACAGGAGGATGAGGAGCACTGTGGGGCAGAGGAGAGAGGGCTTCTCTTAGAGGCAGATTTTAAATGGAGAAGTCCAGCAGTTTGGAGAAGGGTGAAATTTTAATGAATAGCTCTGTTTAACTGGTCTAAATGGAAAAGACGCTTTTCTGCTCTAGGCCTGCCAAGGAATGGAGAATGAATACGATTGTTCGGTCAACCGGCTCCCACTGCATTTAGACTGTACCCGCGGTTTCAAAGCCAGGCTTAAGCTACAAAGCACCCTGACCAGTTGGCATAAAGAGAAATTGTTCCTTAGTACAAATGTTGACTGTGATGCTGCTTGAAGCTCAAAACTGCTGAAGTTTGTGCGTGTGTTTGTACATTCGTGCAGCGCGAAATAATAAGATGTGAAGAGCCTTTCTTGCCTGCATGGCCTCTCTGGGGCTGTGGTTATTGTACTGCTGGTGGCTCTTCTTGTTCATGTTGAGATCACCTGAGGTTTGAGTGCCTGCAGAGTTACTGTGGTACCAGTCTGCTCTGGAGGGGAAAATCTCATTACCTGCTCATTGATGGGAACCTGCAGTCCTGATAGGGGTTAAACCCCAAAAGAATTAAGTGTGTCACGACCTTGGTCTGGGTTATGAACCAGGCATTGGGTGGCAGCTGCTACCTGCAGGTGCCAGCCCTGGGCAAGGACATGGCATGGGGATGTGTGCTGGGAGCTGGGGTGATGCTCTGCTGCTGGCATTTTTAGGCTACTGGAGATGTTCCCATCCTGTGACTTCCTCCCAGCTGCAGCCTTTGCAGAGTTACTCAGGGAGGATGCTGGGCTCCAGCTAGCTAGGATGCACAACCACAGAGTGGGAACAGAGGAGCTCAGCCCTGCCAAATCTTGCCCTTTCTTCTCCTTCACAGAGCTGTGCTGGCACAGCTGGCACAGAAGTCCCATCCACACCTTGGAAGTTTCTCTGGAGAGGTGATCTGTCCCCTCTGGCTGTGTCTGTCCATACTGAATGACAGGGATGTGGCCTGGAGAGGTCTCTGCTGAGATGTCCATCCACACAGTGTGTCCCTGGGATGGATTAGCAATAGCCCCCACTGGGCATGTTTTAGCAATAAATAATTCAAACTGGTGAAACTCCTACATGACTTCTCATAAACAGAGTGCCAAGCAGAAGGAATGTTAATGCCCAGCCAAAGAGGAAGAATTCCAGGACTGCCATGGCTGGCAGCAGAGTAGCCATGGGCCTGTGCCCCACATACATGGACTTGGTTTTGCTCCCTTCCCCAGCACCACGGTGAATGCACCCAGCCCCAGGCTACTGAGCTGGCTCCCAGTGCTGCCCAGGGCAAACTGGGTGCCTGTCGTGCTGGGGGGACCTGCTGTCAAACCTGGTGGGATGTTTAGGGTGGTGGGAAGGGGAAGGGGGCTCAGCCCTCAGGTTTGGGTCAATGGTGCTGGCCACAGGGATCATTTATTTAATGGCCTGGCAAATTACAGTGTGATTGAGAAGTCATCTGGAACTCCCAAAGACAGCACTGCATCTCCCTGGCTGGAGGTAGAGCCTGAAGGAGAGAGACAAAAACTCAAAAACATCAACTTTTTTTCCTCCTTTGATTTTTTTCCTCTTTTCCCCCTCATATGATGCTATCAGCTGAGGCCTGTGGAGTTTCAACTTAAAAACAAACTGCTTTTATTTAAAGTGCCAATATTGTGCTTGGCTCCATATGAGACAGAAACATTAACTTTGTCTCTGACCTGAGGAGCGTGTCTGCCTGCCTAGCAGGCACTGAAAGTGTTGAGAAAACTGTTGTTTGACTTCTATTTTGGTGCTGATTTTTAAAAATCCAATTTTTTATTAATTTAGTTTTATTTTAACAGAGCATTTCCTCTTCAGCAGAGCACCAGAGCCCACAGAGCACGTAGCCATCCTTTGTGTCCCTGTGGAGCCCTGTCCCTGGTTGGCACCCAGGAGCTGGCAGGGCTGGGGGCAGGGGAAGGCAGCTGTTCCTCTATTCCCCTGCCTGGGCAGTGGGACTGGAGCTGCTGTGTCCTGGCTGGTGCTGCTGCCTCGTGGGTTTTCTGGTTGTTGTTTCTAGGCGAGGTTTGCAAAAGGTCACAAAAAATTAATCTTCTAACTGGGACCTTGGCACTGCACGCAGTGAATGTTTTGCATTAACAACCTAACTCGTTAATTCAGTGAAACATTTAAAACCAAACCAGTTATATCCAGCCAAGCTGGAAAAAGCTGAAAGTTCATACTCAGCAGTGCAGATTTCGAAACCTCCCTTTGTTAATCTCTGCAGAAGTAAATTTTCTGCTATTGCAGAGCTCACTGTGACCAGTCTGGGCATTGTTTCCCTCAGCAGAGGCAAAGCTGCTCTGCAGAGGGTTGGTTGTGTACCTGGAACTGCCACCTTTCCCTCCAGCATTAGTTTCTGTGAGCATCTGGGACAGAATTGGTTTGACTCTGCTTTAAGTCAGTTTTCCCTCAAATTTCCAGCAGCAGGGATGGTTTAGGTGCACTGGACATTTGACCTGCTTACTCTGCTGTGAAATTAGCAGATATAAATTAAACAGGAACCGTGAATTTAAGTACAATAACTTTGTCTTCCTGGCTGCCAGGTAGGTCTTTCATTCAGCTAATGTCTCTTTGTTCCAGTTAATCATAAAATAATACATAAGAAATAGAGTTCTTCACTCATGGCTGTGCAGATGAGTCTGAGACATCTGCAGTGGTGGTATATACACTAAGATCACTTGTAAGGATGTTTTGCAGTTGATTATTTTTTCTGCCATTAATTTACCCTATCCATTAGAACAGCCTCACTTACTTTAATAAGGGAGAAATTAGTGAATTATCCATTCTGTTATATATTAGTGGTGTATTAAAGTATTAAGTGCATTCCAGAAGGTGAGCAGTGAATAAAACATGCTCCCAACATGTGGTTATGCAACTGTTCCATGGAAATGAAATGGACAAACAGTACACTTGATTAATTTTTTCTTCCCCCAGTAAATTGCCACTGTGATTCACTTCCAGCTAAAATTTGCAATCTGTGTTCTCAGGTGGCATTAATATTGGAGCCCTGCAGGAGAGCTGTGGTGGCTGGGGCTGCTTTGATTGCATTTTTAAGGAAAGTTGTTGGAGAGAGCACGGAGTTTGATGCAAATGTGCTGGTAAATGAAATGCAGAGCTTTTAGGTTCTCTGTAGGTGGGTCAGGCCATTCACATTTACCCAAAATAATAGCGATGGAGTGCTCGGGAGAGGCACTTTGTTAACGTGGCACAATGGGGGTCTTTGTCTGTCGCCGCTGCTTTGTATCAAATTTACTCTGCTGACAGATAAAAATCATCTTTTTGATATCTGGAGACTCCACAAACACTGGGTCAGATCCGTCAGGGACTGGAGCTGTCTCAGTAATGGAGACTCTGGAACTGAATCTCTGGAGTTTGCTGGAAAGAAAAAAGCTTACAGAGGCCCAGCAGCTTTTCCCTATGTTAAAGCTGCAGGATAAAATGAAATAAGTATTCCCTTTTACCATTGCTTCCCTGACATGAAACTCCTCTCAGCCTTTAAAGCTGTATTTTGTAGCCTTGAGGCTGATCTTACTGTTTTTTCCCTATCTGACTCGACTTGGAAAGGTCATTGCAGCCTGCTAGACTGTGTAATATTTAACTTAGCATCAAAAATGAGGATCTCGGGATTGGTGTCAAATGGATGCTGTTCCCCTCTGAATAGCACAGCCCATTCACAGTCATCCAAATATTCCACTTGCTCATGCTAATGAATAACTTTGTGGCCCTCTGCAGAGGGCAGGACTAACCACGAGAAGGTGGGATGAGAGTTGCATAAAGCAGGTATTGAGATGTGCAATCCGCACACTCTAAATCCAGCTCACAGCTTTAATACCTGTTTTATTTATAGATTTTTTTTTTTAAAGTTATAATTTCTAGCTCTTCATGATGCTGTAGCATAGCAAGCAGTCTTTTCTGATGCCAAGTTCAGTGATGACTAACACTATTTACAGGACTGTTTTGTAATCTCAGATCAGCCCACATTAACGGGAAGTTACGTTTTCCCGTCAGTCTTTCAAACGGTGCCTGAGAGTTGCTGAGGCCAGAGCCAGCCATCCAGGCTCTCCCGTTTGGAAAAAAATTATGTCAGCTTTCAGAACAAACTTTTTTTTTAAAAAAAAAAGAAATTAATAAAGTTGGGGAGGTAATTTGAAATTGAACTTCCTCCATTTGATTTTTTTTTTTTTTGCATGAGGATCTTTCATTCCTCTGTTCTAAAAACTACCAACAAAACTAAGCACAGGAGGTATTGCATAAGCACCACCAAGCCATTTGCCTGATCTGCATTTCTCAGTGCATGAGATCAGCTCCAAATATCTGATCTGAGAAAGCTGCTGGTGCACAACTGCTGTAACTGATAGGAGTTACCTCTGTGAGTCATCTCATAGGATGGTAAGTCTTTTTTTTTTTTTTAAAGTTCAAGTTTTTATGAGTGTTTTTATAAAGCTCAGTTGCTGTTACTGTAAATCCCAGGGAAATCTGGCACAGTCTTTGTAATATGAATCAGTGTGTCCATATGCTTCCAAGTGACCTTGCAGTCTGGAAAAATACCATTTTATCCTTTTGTTGAAGAGAAAAAAAAGCAGAGTTGCTGTAGAAAAGGTTGACAGAAGGGTGTCACCAGGCAGATGACTGCTGGTGCCAGCTACAGCAGCTTTACTGCCCTGGGGTCATGATCTCAGGCACAGAGCATTTGCTGTGCACGTGTGAAAGCTACCTCAGGCCAGGAATAAGCTTGTGGCTAATGCTCAGCCAGTGCTGGCCTTCCATGGGCTGGAGCACTTCAGGGTCTGCTGTAGCTTCAGAGGAGGGAAAAAAAAAATAAAGGAAAAAGTTGTGGGTGGGTGGGTTTTGCTTATTTTTGTTTGGTTTTGGTTTTACATGTAATAAATCTCTGGTTACCCCAAACCCAGGAAGATGGGCTTGCACTGACGAGAAATTACACTTTGTTAGGAATACCCCAGTGCATTGGGTGGTGTGACTGCCAAAAACTGCAGAGGTGGTGGGAGGGGAAGGCTGGGAGCCAGGAACATTGTGATGCTGCTCCTGAGCTTTGGGGCCTTTACCTTCTCTCGTGGCTCCAGATGAGGACTCAGATGCTGTTGAAACAGTAATGAAGTGTACACAGGATGGGAAGGGCATCTCCCAAATGCTTTGCAGGCGTGCTGAGCAAGGAGGGCTAAAATACTGCAGCCTCCGGGTGTCTGCAGAGGCTCTTGGCACGGGCACAGTGCTCCTGAGCTGGCAAGAAACTTCCTGACAGGATGGATGGGAAATGCTGATTTTGAAGAAATCAAAATGTTCTATGGGGAATATGTGGATTTCTCATAGTTTTTTTGTGATGGAAAGCAGGTGGCTTTCCCAGGTGACCCTGCCTGGTGTCACGTCCTGCATGAGGCTGAGCTGGGACCTGGGGCACACAGGGAGCCCAGGCACTGCTCTCTCTGCTGAAGCACCGAGGATGGGTCTTGACAGGGCAGAAAGAGGGGGAAATGCAGTGGTTTTCCTCCTTAAATGAGAATTTGATGTGGGCTGTAAAAGTGGCATGTTTGTTTGTTTTGAAACAGATAGTTCACAGGTTTAGGTGTGAAAATACAGTAAATCCAAAGTCAAGTCAGATTTTTCCAATGAAAGAGGAAAAGTTATTTATTGAGTGAAGCAGTTAAATACCAGAGCAATTGTGCTTTGTCTAATACCATGGGAACTAACCCCTCCTCCCTCTCCTTATCCTCAGGTTCAGTGGCAAATATGAACATTTGTCAACATTTGACAACAGCTCCTCGGGATATCATGAGTTTGCTGGAATCTGGACCACAGAGCACTTGCAATAGCGCTTTCTAAATTTGAATTTAATGTTAATGAAAGAAAAATAGTCCTCTGGATCAATTGTAGCAATGGCTAGCAAAAGGAAATCCACAACTCCTTGCATGATACCAGTAAAAACACTGGTGCTTCAGGAGACTGAACAGGATGCTGGAGAAGATGATCATGAAGGAACACAACCAGAGGCTCCAGCAGAAGGACCAGCAGCAAGCGATGCTGGGACCAGCAACAGTAACAACGGAGCTCTGTCCAACGGGCACCGCGGCATTGCCGACGGTGACACCTACATCTGCAAGCCTTGTGACTTCGGGTCTCAAGACCTTCACCAATTCTTTGGGCACTTGGACTCTGAGCACTCAGACTTCAGCAAAGACCCTGCCTTCGCCTGTGTCGGGTGCAGCTTCCTGGCCAACAGCCACGAGGGGCTCTCGCACCACAACGCGGAGTCGCACGCCGGCGAGACCAGCTTTGTCTGGAGGGTGGCGAAGCAGGACAGCCGTACAACCGTGGAGCAAAGTCTCTGTGAGGCCACCAGCAGCCATGACCCGCCGGGAGAGGCCCCTGAGGAAGGGGCAGACGGCCAGTCTGAAATTATCATTACCAAAACCCCCATCATGAAGATAATGAAGGGTAAACCCGAGGCCAAAAAAATCCACACGCTGAAGGAGAATGTGTCAAGTCAGTTGGGCGGCGAGTCAGAGGTGAAGGATGGAGAGCATTCATTCCCAAACGGGTCCGTGCCAGTCAGCCAGCCCACTGCGAGTTCAACAAAGTCATCCCACATAGTGAATGGCTCCATCATAGGAAACGTGCCTGTTCTGCAGGCAGGTGTTGCACAACTCGTGTCGCTGCAGCAGCAGCCCCCGTTGCATCAGCAGCTCCCTACATCCAAGTCCCTTCCCAAGGTGATGATTCCACTGAGCAGCATTCCCACGTACAATGCTGCCATGGACTCCAACAGCTTCCTGAAAAACTCTTTCAACAAGTTCCCCTACCCCACCAAAGCTGAGCTCTGCTACTTGACTGTGGTGACCAAGTACCCAGAAGAGCAGCTGAAGATCTGGTTCACTGCGCAGAGGCTGAAGCAGGGCATCAGCTGGTCACCGGAGGAGATCGAAGATGCCAGGAAGAAGATGTTCAACACTGTTATTCAGTCTGTGCCACAACCCACCATTACAGTGTTGAACACACCCCTGGTTGCAAATCCTGGGACTGTTCCCCATCTTATCCAGGCGACTTTACCAGGCCACGTGGTGGGGCAGCCAGAGGGGACAGGGGGGCTGCTGGTCACACAGCCCATCATGGCAAACGGGTTGAAGGGCACCAGCTCCTCCTTCACCTTGGCAGTGACTTCTGTCCCCAAGCCGCAGCCGGCGGCGCAGCACAGCACCGTGAGCTCCAGCAACACATCTGGGGTCAAGGTGGTCAACAGCGCCCAGTCACTGCTCACCGCCTGCCCTGCCATCTCCTCGCAGACCTTCCTGGATCCCAATGTCTACAAAAACAAGAAGTCCCATGAGCAGCTCTCAGCCCTCAAAGGCAGCTTCTGCAGAAACCAGTTCCCTGGCCAGGCTGAAGTTGAGCGGCTGACAAAGATCACGGGCTTGTCCACCAAGGAGATCCGAAAATGGTTCAGCGACAGGAGGTACCACTACAGGAACGTGAGAGGCGGCCGGGCCGTCTTCCCTGGAGACAGCGCTCTTGATTCCCTGCCCGAAATCACCTTCGACGTCCCACCCAGAGGAGCCGAGCTGAGCCCCGCGGCGGCGGCGGCCACGCCAGCCCCTCACCACCCGCCACGGCGGCAGTCGTGGCACCAGGCGCCCGACTTCACCCCAACCAAGTACAAGGAGCGAGCGCCGGAGCAGCTGAAGGCCCTGGAGAGCAGTTTTGCCCAAAATCCCCTTCCTGCCGAGGAAGAGGTGAACCGCCTGAGGGGGGAAACGAAGATGACGCGGAGGGAGATCGACAGCTGGTTCTCGGAGAGGAGGAAGAAGAAGGTGGCGGAGGAGAATAAGAAAGTGGAGGAGGTGGCTCAACAGGAGGAGGAGGAGGCAGAGAATGGCGGCGGGGAAGGGGAAGACTCCTCGGATGAGCAGAGGGCCACGAGCGAAAACGGCTCAGTCGACGCCTCCGGCAGCAACCCGAACTCGGCGGAGCGGAAGGTGAGTCCCATCAAAATCAACCTGAAAAACCTGCGAGTGACCGAGTCCAACGGCAAAAACGAGGTACCGGGGACCGGCGCAAATGAAAAGGGGGACGGCAGCTCCAGCCGGCCGCCCACCCCTCCCAAAACCAAACTGAACTTCAAAAAAACGGCCCAGCAGCGGCATCTGCTGAAGCAAATGTTCGTGCAGACCCAGCGCCCCACGAACCAGGAGTATGACGCCATCGTGTCCCAGACGGGCCTGCCGCGGGCCGAGGTCATTCGCTGGTTCGGGGACAGCCGGTATGGCTACAAGAACGGGCAGCTGAAGTGGTATGAGAACTACCGGCGGGGGGTCTTCCCCCCGGGGCTGGTGGAGGTCAGCCCCGCCGGCCGGGAGGTGCTCGAGGACTACTACGAGAAGCACAAGGGGCTGCGGGAGGAGGACGTGCCCGGCCTCTGCGAGCGCGCCCGCCTCGGCGCCCAGCAGCTCAAGGTGTGGTTTGCGGTGAAGGCGGAGGAGGAGGGCAGGGCCGCCGGCCCCGAGGCGGCCGGCAGCCGGAAAGGGCCGTGCGAAGCCGGCGCGGAGGCGTCGGAGAGCAGCGAGGCGTGGGAGCCGGGCGGCCGGGAGGGCAGCGCCGGGACCCCCGACGCCCCCGGCCCGCCGCCCGCCACAAGGCTGGGTAAGGCCCCTGCCTCGGCGTGGGAGGGCTTGGGGTGGCACGGGGCGCTGGGCCTCTCCTGAAGGGGTGAGTGTTTGAGGTTTCACCGAGGAAGTGGTGAGGAGCTCTCTCTGTGAAAGAAAAGCATACAGGAAGGAGGGCGAGGAGGGTCTGGCAGGATGGCACAAGTGCCTCTGCCTGCCTGCCTTGGTCGGTGGGCGCTGGCAGCACTCAGAAGCCAAATCCTACTTTATTTCAAGCTGAAGTAAAACATCAGGAGGTCTGGTCCTTTTACCTGCCCTGTGGGAAGATGGCCCATGGATTTATTCACTTATTTGGAAAGAAAGGGGCCTGGCGGCTGCTTGTTGTGTGCCGCTGGTTCCTTCCGTGTCCCTGCTTGGCCTCCAGCAGCAGACACACCCCTGCCTGCCTTTCTCTCTCCTGCCACCAGCTTTCCAGATGTGAACATCTGTGTTTGGTGTGGAGAAAGGCTCAGGGGGTGAAGGCGGAGGCTGCAAAGGAGGGAGGGGACATGGAGTCTCCAGGACTCACTTTTGGAAGGTGTGTGTCTCTGTGGATGAGAGGAGAGGTGCTTTCCAAGGCCTCCGTGGGCTTTTCTGCAGGGCAGCTGGGGGCTGTTTCCTCCCTGGCAGGGTTCCCACCAGATGGCCGAGTGCTGGCCCTGTCCCACAGTGGTCCGTGCACTCAGCCCCTTGCTGGCCAGCTGGGATCTTCTCCAGTCCCACTGCCTTGCTTTGGAGCTTCCCACACACCTCTGCCGTGGCTGCAGGCCTTACAAAAATAATTATAAAAATCAAGTAAAATCAATTGCTTCCCTTTCCATCTAATTTGGAGAAGGTGGAGCAGGTTTTGGATGGGCCCTGCCCAGCAGGGGAGTGCTGGGTTTAGGGACTGCTGGGGGCCAGCTTTTGTGCTGGGGAGGTGGCTGTGTCCCTGCTAGTGCCCTCTGAGCATGGCTTTATGCCACCCAGGCGAGGGGATCCTGTTGACCCTCATGGCACAGAGGCAGGAGGTGCTTAGGAAGAGTGCATCCCTCCTTCGGGATGCAAAGCGAACTCCACTCCTCAGGGATTTTGGCTTTCCTGGCCCCTCTGAGTGGTGCTAGCCCTTCTTTGCAGCCAGCTCTGTCAAGGCTCCTGATTTTGCCTATCCTGAGGCACTCCTGTATCCCCTCTTCCCCTCCCAGCACCCTACCTGGAGCAAGGCCAGCAGCATCTCTGACACCTCTGTTCTTTTTCAGAGACAGACTGAACTCAAAGCACCAGCCCCGGAGGATCCGCTCTTACCCTTGAGAAGAAATTTGTGATCTTTAAGAAACCCACGGGCCGGCCTGATCCAAACCTGAGGAGCAGGACGTGGTGATGAAGCACTGCCATACATGAGACCTTTGAGCACAGCACACGAGACAGCACGTGCAAAAACTGGGCACTTGGTGCTGAGCTCTGGGTGGCCCAGCCAAGGAGACGGCTGGGAGCCGGCGGAGGCGGGGGCTCAGCTCACACCCGGGAAATAGGATGCTCCTGTTTGCTTTCCAGTGACAGACTTTCAGATTTCATATTCATATACCGATGCCTACAGCTGCCTATACAAGCATAACAAATCTCAGATGTTGTGTAAACAAGGTCATTGCTTAGATATGGACTATCATGGCATAGTACTTGTTTCTTTTTTTCCTTTTTTTTTTTTTTTTTCATCTGTCCGTTAAGGTGTTTGTTCTCTAAAGGTTGGCATGGCTGCATATATCCTCTCTGCCCTTTCTGGCCCTTAAGCCCTGACAGTGAAGGGCTTTGTGGGCACACAAATATGAGTGTATTAGGAAAGGGAAGGCATTGGAGAAGAAAACTGGCAGTCTTGAATTTGGGTGAGATTCTCATCCCTCCAGACAGGTTAGAGTGAGCATTGCATACTCTCTGATAAGCAGCAGGTTCCCAGACTGGGCAGCCCAGCAGATGGGGTTTGGTGTCATTTGTCCCTTGCTGGCTAGAACACTTCCCCCTGTGCTTGTGGAGACTGACTTTAACAGGCTGTTAAATCTCCAAGTCTCTCTTTAATCTCTGAGAACTAGCACATAATAATTTTTGCATCCTGACCTGGAATCCTTTTCATTGTTTGGCGAGAACAGTCTGTTCTTCAGAGAACAAATGTGGAGAGTCACAGTGTGGCTCTGAGTGGTTCAAGTCATTGTTGTCTCCAAGGCAGCGCCTCTGCTGCCATCGGGAAGTTTCCTTCTTGCAGCCCTACATGGCAAATCCTCCTGCAGCACTGCTGGTGATTTCAAGTGTTTGCTCCAGTCGGTTTTTTTTTTCTCTTTTCTTATTTTTCCCCTTTTTTTCCCCCCCAGGCCATGTGCAATAGTTCTGGCAAAAGAGCAAAATAAATTTCCCAGTTGTCTTGCCTGCTGCCTGGTACCTGTAGATTTTTAATGTGTGTTGTCTTGGGTGGTTGCTGTGTGATGCAACTGCTTGAACATTTTTGCTTTAAATATTCTTTTCTAGTAGAAAACAAAGTCTAGAAGGGAAACTCTTGAGCTGAATAGCCCAGCCAAATGCTGTGTCAGATCATTCTGTCACAAACTAATCAAATCCCAACTCCAAATTGGTTCCATGTTTTGCATTCACTTTTGCTCTTGGAAGGCTATTCCAGAAATTGACTGCCTTTGAGTGGTTAGAAACTTTATTTAAATTTCTAGTTTGAATTAATTCGTGGCTGGTACATTCCTGGTTTGTTTTGGAGCCAACATTGTCCTTTAACTTAAATAGTTTTTGGTGTTTATCTGCTGATGTATTTATGGAGAGTAGTCATAGCTCCTTATTTTTTGCCAAGCCAACTCAGCCAAGCTTTTTCAGTAGAAGGTTTTTATTTAGTGAGAGCTTTTTAATGTGGGAGACTTTATTGTTGGTGGTAAATGATATTTATTAGGAGGGTGGGTAGCAAACCCCAAAGGACTGGATCCAGAGATTTGCAAAAAATCTGGTTTAAAAACAAAAAAGCTCTTTCAGAACCTCTTCCAAAGATGGTGTCTGATTTCTACCTTTAATTGCCCCTGCTTTTGCAATTCTTTCTTCGTCCCCTCTTCAAGAGGCCGCCTTGCTCAGCTGCTGGAAGGGGCTGTGGCTGCTCAGTGCTTTGGCAGAGGTTTCCCCTCGCCTGGTGGGACGTGCTGGGTGCCTGTGCCTGAGCTCCCAGGGCTTCCCTGGCACAGTGTGAGACCATGGCCAGGTGTGACCATCTGCTCCAGACAGAGGTGACCTGCACCCCACGGAGGGCTGGGGTGGCACCTTGGGTGTGGCCACTCACACCGTGCATCCCACAGCCAGGCCAACCATCCCAGGGGGTGGCACTGACCTGGAGCAGCCTGTGTGGCATCAGGTTCCCTAAATTTGTCTTTGGAAGCACCATTGATGGTCATGACAGAGTTGGAGGCATGACCAGCAGCCATCCCACCCTGGCTGGTGATGACTCAGCCAGTGGCATCCCTGTGGCTCTCCCTGGAGACCAGGGACAGCTGCCCTGTGGTGACAGCCATCCTGTGCACCCCAAAATATCAGAGAGGGTGGGAAAATCTGGGTGGTTCTAGAGCTGAAAGCAGATCTGGGAGTCGTGCAGCCTGAGAATATGGATGTATGTACAGTGTCACCTTCAGAGAACAAATACAGGTAGGTCAATTTACTCTGTAGTGTCTATGTACATGCAGGTTTATTTAACTACACGTATATACAGTTCAAATATGCCATTGATTCTTTATTGCATTAAGATGTACATTAAAAATGTACACTTTTACTAACTACTTGCTATATAAATACGTTGGAAGTGTAGTTTGCCCATTCAAGGTGATTTTCTGTGGGATTTTTGGTGTACACTTAAGGGCCTATGGCTGATTGGAAGAGTGATCCCCGCTCCATCTACAGGAATGCTTAAGGACTATGGTATGAACTGGTCCCTTCAAACCATGTTTTGATGCACTAGCTGAAATATTTTGCACTTGGATTGCATTCAGCCAGTTTTCCAGAAAAATTGAAAAGAAGTTTTGTGAGCTAAAAGGGAGAATTTCCCGGTGTACACAGAAAAACCAGCCTTGAGGGTCGGAAGCTGCTGAGGTTTTTGAGCTTTGTCTCCATGCATTCATACAAGCACAGCAGGAGTTTTCTTTCTTTTGGGTCAGAGGAATTTTAAAAAGTGGTTCCATGCAGACTCCCCTCGGACGTGGCGACGGGGCTGGCAAACACCATTGCATGGGGAGGGTAAGATTTAGAGACAAAAAGAAATCAAAAAATGATCGAGTTCCCTTTCTAACTCCTACATTCCTTGTTATCTGCATTTTTTAGTTGACTTGAAATCTCCATAAAAGTATAAGCTGAAGATTTTTGAGGGTTTAGCTCTGTGGTCTTCTGTTTCTCTGCTGAGGAGGAGAAACAGGTGCCATCTCCAAACAGACTGGGGTTTTGGTGCAGGACATTGGAAATGTGTTTGCATCCAAAACTGAAAAGAAAAATTGAGAGGTGGCTTGACAGTCCCAACAGCAGCTCTTGTGGTGTTAAGAGGAAGTGTCACCACAATTCTTCACAGTGTGTGAATATTTATCATCATCTAATCAAAGATGACTATCTTGACTTGAAAGGGGGGTGTAAGATCGAGGTGATGTAGCCAGCATCAGTAAGGAAGGGAAATGAAATTCTCCACCTCCATCCGCTGTGCCTGAGCCTGGGCTTGGCAGGCACAGCAGAAACCATCAATTTTAATCCATGTGAATCTTGTTACTTATGTCTCTGAGGCTGCTTAGATTAAGGGCACAATCCAATTGCTTAATAACCCGAAACCCTGATTTGTGCTGGCCCTGACTTGCTCATGGCAAGGGCTGCTGGTTCTCCTGGTGCAAGGAACTGAGTTTCTTTATTCATTGATGTCAGCAGCCCCTGCCATGAGATTTCTAGGCATTGTTCCGTGTTTCATTTGGGTACATTATTTTTCAGCTCTGTAATTAGCATCCTAGAAATTATTCTTTTTTTTTTTTTTTTTAAGCAGAACACTAAACAAACCATGATCTACAGCCTCCTGTCTGCACTTGCCTGAGAGCTGAGTGCTGCTGCACATCAGGCCTGCAGTGTGGTGGGAGGATGGGCACCAAGGTCCTTGCAGGTACTTAGTGTGATTTCATGTCCCCTCCCCGAGATGATCACCAGGAGAAGCCACCAGCAAAAGCAGTAGCTGCTGGCAGAGAAATGCTGTAGTCCTTAACCTGGTTTGGGATGCTCACACAGGAGCTGGAAGATTCCTGCTGGGTTTATTTTTGTTATGTGTCCCCCTGACAGTTCAAGAGAAGTCTGTTTTTTCATTTAGGGTTTGGGTATATATATATTTTTTTTAATTGGAAAGCTACAGATTTTGGTCACATGCAGAAGTGTTGTATTGCTTTCCCTGCAGCCCCTCTCTTAGGGACATAACAGAGGCAACCTGATCAGAAGCTGGCTCTTTGGGAATCAGAAGGAAAAGATGATTTCCAGCATTTGGGCACAAATTACAAAGTGAATGTGATATAGCACATTCCCATCATGCTGGCAGCATTTAAGATGCTTGTAAACTTCTTCCTCTTGTTGCCCAGGTAATTTTTGGCTTCACTCTCTGATGTGATTCAGCTCACCTGCTGACACCTCTGGTGTCACTTCTCAGCTGATCCCAAAACCAGCAGGGTAAGTTTAGGCAACACAAGACACGGAGGGGAATAAGGCACTTGCAGGCTCTCCCTGTTCTTTTTATTGGGTAGTTTCTCCTCTCTGCTTTACTGGCAGTGGTCTGTGTCAGGAATGTTGGATTGGCATCACAAACCTTTAATGCAGAGCAAGGGAGCTCTGTTATATAAGTGATGATTATTTTTTTTTTTCTTTTAATTAATTTTGTTTTAAATTTTGGGTTTTCTTGTTATGACCTAAATGCTCTGTTGGCTGACGTTTGGCATATTCTGATGGCACAATTAAAGCCCCATTTTCCCTGTACTGATGGAAGGTGGTGTTAGGAGGACTCTTGCTTACTGGTGCTAGTGAAGGTTGGGCTAGGAATCCCTGGCATAGAAAATTTCTAGCTAAAATTGCACTTTCTCTCTGCCCCATCTGGCTCATGGTGGTGTTATGGGTACGTGGCTGTGATTCCCCTTGCACATACTAACATTGCACTAAAAGAGAGACTTTGGGAACAGCGTGTTGATCACTTTGTTTCTCAGCAGACCACAAAGTCAGCCTAAAGGGGTCTCTTTTTTTTTCTTTTTTTTTAATTATTGTTATTTAGAAATCACGCTGGTGCTGAATGACCTGGAATTTTTGCTTGGATTTATCCAAAGGAAAATGTAATTGTAGCTGCAATGGGACCTTTCATAAGGGTGGCCTTGCAGTGAGGAAGCAGGGTCAGAGCTCTGCTGTGTAAAGCTGTCTTTGTACCGGGGAGGTGTGGGGGGTTCCAGGGGGGTTGCTACTTTGGTTTGTTTTTTTTTTCCAAGACCACAATTTTAAATGGTCACCTTGGCAATCGTGTGAAACAGGAAATAGTTTTTACTTTTGGTAAAGGTTTTAAAGAGGAAAACAAAAAAAGAAGCTGCCTGTGATTGTGGGCTGTAGCTATTATTAGGGCTAGGGTAGCTTGTACGTGCTATGGACTTTACCTGCTCTTATTCTGAGGGCAAGAACTCCCTGTAGCAACAATGCCACTTCTGAGAAGTGAACGGCAAGTTTCCCTTCCTTTTGTATATGTGGATGTGAGGGTGGGCGAGGGGAAGAGCTTGCTTGTACAGTTTGTTGAAATGAAACCAGACATTTTTGGTTGTTCCTAAATAAAGAGCGTAAAAGACAAACGTGAGTCCTACTGCTGCTTGCGCTGGGGTTTGGGAGGGCCTGGGAATGGCTGTGATGGAGCTGGGAGTGCTCCATCACAGCCTCCTCCTTTATTTTAAAAGCAAAACAACTTTTCCAGGGTTAAAGGCCATGAGTGAGTGCCCCAGCAGCATCCTGAGCCCAGACACCTCTGTCCTAGGGGTGCCTCAGAACAGCACGGGCAGCTGGAGCACCTTTGTTTTACCCTTTTGACTGAACAGCATTTTAAACCTGGGGCTGCCCTGGTTATTTTTCCTCCCCATCCCTGCAAACCCCCTGAAGCCAGGAGGAAGGAGGCAGCAGTGCAACCTCCCCTCAGGAACGGCTGCACTTCAGCTCTGCCCTGGTGTGCAGGGCACAGACCACCAGACACCTGAGCCAGCACACACGTAATACTGACACTTTTATTGTCGTTTAAAGCTAGAGCGGCCCTGTAAAGGCAGAGTTTCACTACTGGACCTTCGGCAGTGGCTGTACAGGGCAGCTGTGGTGTCACCAGGACAGACAGAGGTGCTGCCGTGCTCGCTGCAGTCACTGGCCCGGAGCTGGGAATGGACACAGCATGGGCTGGCTGCAGACAGCTCCAGCAGCTGTGCAGGATCTCTGGATTACAGGCAGAGCCGTGACGCAGGGGCTCGATGGGGATTGTTTAAGGGCTCTTCATGGTGATTACAGACACGTCTGCTCTCTCACCTCTGGCAGCCTGGCCGCACCGACGCGCTTCTTAAGGGCTTCGTGGTGAAGGTTGGTGGGTGCTTGGGCTTGGTTCGGGGTTGGGTTTATTTCCAATTTTTTTTTTTTTTTTTTTTATTTTTCCACTTTAACACACTTCAGCAGAGAAACTGGAAAAGCTGCCTGAAAGTAGGCCATAGCAGTGCCGTTTCCATAGAAACCAGTTCACAGCGTGCTGTGAGATTCACAAGCACTGGAGGTGCTTTCCCCCGCCGGGATGGGCTACAGCCGGTTGTCCCCGTTGACCCGGGTCCTCCGCAGTACCCTGGAAGGGGGCACAGAGAGGGGACACAGCTCAGCCTCACCCCGGGGTGACCAAGGACAAGGCTCTGGTGGTCTCAGGTTGCCCACTGGAGGAAAGTGAGGGCTCAGCTGCATCCCCCATGGCTGCGGGTAATGCCACCAGCTGTGGGGTGGCAGCTCCTTGTGCCACCCTACTCCCACAGCAAGCACTGTCAAAACGTGCAGCAAACAAGGCTGCAGCTCTGCTTTGGGTTAGGAGGAGGCTGCATTCATCTGCCTGCAGCCAGACTAAATGCAGGGGGAGACCTTGTGTTGCAGGGGAAGAGCTGAATGAGCACTGGCCTCACCTTCGCTCCCGGCTCTCCAAGTGGTCAGCGAGCTGCTCTGGGGACACACGGAAATCCTCGAAAGGCTGCTGGTACCGCGACTCAAAGGATCCCTCTCTGCCTCTGCTTGCCAGCAGCTGGCTGGAGCCATCCCCTGCTCGTTCCCGTAGGGATGAAGCATTGAAGAGGTTTATTTCACCATTTTCCTGCTTGGATCAGGAAAAAAAAAAGCTGTAGTCAAGGGTTTGTGATTTCAAAGAGTACATCCTGTAGCAAGGGCAGTTGTGGTGCAGGGCCCTGGCTGCCCTGCAGGGTGTCCGGGGCTCATGGGGGCTTGGGGTTTGCAATGTGCAGCTGCTCTAACAGCCATTGCTGGCTCCCACCAGCATAATTTTAAATGAAGAAATAAAAGAACCATCTGTCTCAGAAGGAGCCCTGCCCTCCATTTATGCCAACAGGGACAGCCCCAGGCCAGCCAGCTCTGTGATCCTGAGCTGCAATGTCCCTGGAGCACAGACAGGCACTGTGACAAATCCACCTCCTCCAGCTTTTGCTGAAGGGATTACCAGGCAAGTCAAACAGTGCAGGCAGGACCCTGCCTCAAACACCCTGATTGCTGCAGGAGGCAAACCCCATGCTTGCTCTCCTTCTGGGCATCACTATGGAGCAGCACTGGGAATTCAGCCATCCACAGGCACTCAGGCCAGGCACCACTGAGCCACACTGCCCCAGCTGGAGCAGGAGAGTGGGCAGGGCCAAGCTGGGCTTACTGGCTCTGCTCCTCAGCCCTGCAGCACGATCACCTTCTCATGTGTGCAGCCACTCTCACCTTGCAAGGGAAAATGTCTATCTTGACAAGCAGAGAAGCCAGCTCCAGGTTCTCACTGTAGTTGTTCTTCAGGGGAACAGCTCGGAAACCTATGGCAGAGACAGCCCTGGTGTCACTTGCTGCACAGGAGGTGATGTGTCAGTGCCCTGGCACAGAATTCAAGGGAGTCCTTCTCCTACAAGACTCTTTTTCTCTTCTGCAAAGGGAAGCTGTGGCTGCCCCTGGATCCCTGGAAGTGTCCAAGGCCGGTTTAGATGGGGCTTGGAGCCACCTGGTCTAGTGGAAGGTGGCCCTGCCCATGGCAGTGGGGCTGAAACAAGATGGTCTTTTGGGTCCCTTCTAATCCAAACCATTCTGTGATTCTCCAAACCCCCCAATTTCCCCTCAAAGTGGCAGTGGGCCCCAAGGGCTGTTAGCAAAAGGCTCTGCCTTCCTTTAACTCGTTGGAGATGTGACCTGTCATGGGGACAGAACAGACTGAGCCAGCCTGGGGACCAACAATGCTCTCCTAAGAAACTCAGCATCTCCCTGGCTAACAGTGTGAACTGGTGAGGACCACCACGACCCCCCTCCCTGCTGCCTCAAGTGCTTTACCTGTCTTCAAGCCTTTTACCAGGAAGGTGGCCTGAGCCAGGAAGTTCTCATCACTGAACATGTCCTCCTCGTACACCACGAAGCGGAGGAAGGCAAAGTCAGGGTTGCTGACCTGAAAGTGGAACTGCTTCGGGGTCCAGAGAGGGTTCAGGCCGTTGTCAGCTGCTCACAAGACACAGCTGTCAGTGGCAGCTCCACTGAGTCCCCCCACTGCCCCCACAGCTGATGCTGTGCTTGGGGCAGCACGAGGGCAGCTCCCAGCTCAGGGCCAGGTCTGCTGCAGAGCCCACACCACAGTCAGGAGTGCTGGTGCATCCCTCTCCCCTCCCTTCCCCACCCACTCACCCACGATCTCTGTTTTGTGCTTGGCATTGTCGTACTCAGCACCAGACACCTCCACCTCCACGAAAGGACAAACGATTCCCCTTCCATTTTTGGGAAGGTGCCGGGCCCCCAGGACCTGTGCAGAGAGCAGGAGAGACTTGGTAAGAGACAGGAACAAAGGGGAAAAAATGTGTTTGCATACCAAGATATTTTCCTTCCAAGTAAATCACCCTGGCTCTGCTAATTGGAGAGAAAAGTGGCACTGACAGCCAGCCCAGCCCAGCGTCTTGGAAAGAAACAGCTCCCACCCCTGGAAGCTGCTGTAGTGTTCTTGATCCCCAGTTTGACTTGTAAGCCATAAAAAACAGCGGCTGAACTGCCCCAGGTTCCTGCCTGCTTCTGGCACAGCCAGGCCTGGGCCACAGCATCCCTTCCCCAGCTTGCCAAGCTGGAGCTGGGCTCCAAGCCCAGCACGGTTCCCTGCCGCGAGCACTACACTGGACACCCTCGTCTTGCTGAAACTTCTCAGCCCTCCTGCCTTGGTGTGAGGAGGAAAAGGAGCTGCTCTCCACCACTGCTCTCTCTGCCTGGTGTCTGCAGCACAGTCTGTGCTCCACTCAAATGACAACCTGCTTCCTCGCAGGAGAAAGCAGTCCCGGCTCCCTCTTGCCCATGGCCATATGTCGCTCCAGCGTGCTGTCGGCACGCTGCTGCTGCAGGGGAAGGACCTGCTGCCAACACTGGATCATGTGCTTTGAGTCATGCTGGGCTTGAGATGGCTTCTCCATCCATGAAAGCTGGCTTTGGTGGGGACAGCAGGCAGTTCTGCCAGAGAACAGGAGGCTGAGCCTAACTTTTAAAGGCAACAGTGACTGGCTATGGCACAATGACTCTTGACACATGGTGGTGGCAGCTGCATCCTGAGGTGCAGGAAGAGCTTGGAAAACAGATGGGGCAGGGAATTTTTAGGGAGACAGTGGGCATGGGGTCAGTGGTGCAGAGAGTACATGATGGGGTTGAGAAGGGCTGTTTCTTTTTTAGGTGGGATCACTCTGAAATAGAGGTGGCCACAGAGGAAAACTGCCAGCACCTAAAGGCAGGACCTCTGCTGCACCCTCCCCAAGGTCTCCAAGGGCTGAGGGGACTGGCAAAGGAGACTGTTGACCCACAGCTTGGCTCAGAGACCACAGGGAATGCCTGTACAGCCTACTGGACCCTGCTGGTCCAAACCTGAGAGCCACCTGGTTTGGCACAGCCCTCCAAGACCTTTGCTTGTCCTGTATCCGTGCAGAGCCCCTGCTGTGCAGCTCTGAGAGCTGACACAGGAATAATCCAGCCTCAGTTCCACCATCAGAGAAGTAAAAATAGTTCATCAAGCATCCACAGACCATCCTCTGGCACCCCCCACCCTCAGCCCCTCTCCTCTCATTATCACCAGCAGTGCAACACAGAAATGGCCTGAAAGGTTTGCCCTGACCTTGAGCATCTTCCCCAGAGTGACCATGAGCAAGGGGAAATGGAAACATTGAATAGAGCAACAAGCAGGGGACAAGGCACAGCTCCTGTGTTGTTAGCCTGTGGATGCGCTCGGCAGCCCAGCCAGCTCTGGGGACAGGGACGCCACCTCTGCGGCTCGTGGATGCCACCTGCTGGCACTGGGACCTGGACAGGAGCAGTCCTGGTGGGAGCATCCAGGGGTGGTCCTGCTGCTCCTCTCCAAGCACCCTCGGCAGCACCCCTGAGTGCCCCTCTTCAGTGAGGGCTCTCCAGTCTGTGCTGTGGGACAGGGGCTGAGGGGGTTTGGTGAGAAGCAGCTGCAGGCAGAGCCAGGAGCCCAGAGAAACCATTCTCTCACCCCAAATCTGGTATAACCACCGGGGTCTGACCCTGCCTTCCCCCACACCAGGAGGGGTACTGACCTCAATGGAGATGGAGAGAGGTTCTGTGCTCCGCAAGGTGCTCTTGTCAAAGGGGTCAAAGATGTCGTCCCTCATGTTGGTTGGCTGCAGGACGTACCCACACTGCCCACTGGACATGAACAAGGCCTGGTTCATCTGCATGGGCTTGTCTGGAGAGCACAGGCAGGAGACACAGGAGATGAAGACGACCCTGTGCACTTTTCACAAGCTGGATCATCACCCCCATCATTGATGCTTCACTGGAAGCCCTTGGCAAGAGGACCTGGCTCAGCCCTTGGCAGTGTCTGGACAATGTGGCCCCACTGCAGCCTGAGCACGTGTTGGGGCCATGAGGTGACACTCATGCACAATCTGCCCAACTACCCAGTGCTCCATGGGTCACCTCCCTCTTTTCCTCCTGCTTTTTTCAGCTTTCCTTGTGCTGACTGTAGCATTTGCCAAACCCCCTGTTTGATGCTTGAATTCACAGAAGGAATGAAAAAGCCGGCAGGAAAAAAGAGGCAGGTCGTTTGCTGGTGTGTCGGTGAGCTGAACAGGCTCACAGCAGGGTTTGGCAAGGGCCAGGGAAAGAGGAAGGCTGGGCTGCACAGCAGGAGCAGGAATGGAAGCTGGGGAAAGGCAAGAAGAGCAGCCAGCTGGACTCAGACCATGCAACCAGCTGGTGTCCCAAGCCTGGGGCTGCACCGTCCCCTTTGGCACCTTCCCTGCCTGCCCTGCTTGTCACCAGGGACCTGGGGGAACCTCCCTGCCTCCTCTCCATTTCATTTTGTACTCATGGCACAATCCCCAGCCCCAGTCCAGCTCCGTGGCTCAATCCAGCCCTCTGGAGCACATTTACCTGCGTCTCACTGCCTGCAGAGCCCTTCCCAGACCCAGAGCCCCTCCCAGCCCCCCGTTTGCCAGGAGCAGGGGTTCAGCAGGTGCCTCAGAGGAGGCACGGGGCACCCCAGGAGCCTGCCTGCTGCCCTCACCTGGGGTCTGGAAGTTGAGTGCCACCAGCTGGCTGCCACAGATCCACATGGGCAGGGGGTCGTAGTTGGAGGAGTCGAGGCGCTGGCCCTTGGGGTAGATGCGGGACAGCTGCAGGCGGTTGTACTGCAGGAACTTCTTGCCCTTGATCTTGTTGACGTATTTTTCTGCCTTGGTCTCGGGAAAGGAGGACATATCCCGGTAACAGGCCCTCTCTGTGCCGATCTCTGGGAGGGGACAGCACTGTGTAAGCCAGCAGCACACTCCCTTTCCTGACACTTAACCTCCCCAGCTCCTTCCTAATCCAGACCCTGCTCTGCCCCAGGGGCTGTTTGCCAGGTGCCCAACACCAATGGCTGAGAGCACCAACACAGCTCCTGGTGACCAGGCACGATGCTCCCCACCCCCTCAGCAGCTGCTATGGGTGCTGACAGACCCCAGCAATAGAGGGATACAGAAAGGAACTTGTACCCTCTGGAACTACCCAGAGCTCCAAGGTAGACTGGTGATTTGGACACCTTGGACACCTGGCCTCTGCTGAGATCTAGCCAAAGCAGCCCCTTGGGGCACACCACAGAGTCTGTAATGCCACAGTGACTGCCTGTGATGGCCACTAGCCCAGTAGATGCTCACTCTCTTCATCGAAGGGCACAGGTCGGCAATAGACCACCAGTTCTGAAAGCTCTAGGGCAATCTTCTTTCTCCTCTCCATCATCTTCCCTTCAGAGAGCTGCCAAGAGAGGGTGAGAGAGGTGTCAGGCCAGGTAGGAGCAGTGGTGATGGATGACCCAGCTGGGTACCTACCTGGGTAGGTCCTACCTCCTGCTCAGAGCAGGACTGGCACTGGTACCAGCACAGGGTATCTGTGGCCTTGCCACCCTCCAGAGATAGAGATCCCCCACTTCATCAGGCTGCAGCACCCACCCAGTTGTCCAATTCTCCTAAATATCCAGCCTGAACCTCTCAAGCCATGTGGCCACCACCTCTTGCCACATTGTCCAAGACTGCTCTGGCTTTACCATCCCTGTAACTCTCTGCCAGCCATCACAGGCTGTCACCTCACCGCCCCTCCACCAGCCTCCACCTGCTCCTCAGCTCCTGCAAAACCCAGGACCCGGCCAGGAGATGCCTCCTCCCCTGCCCCAGACTCACCCTGGCATCAGCTGTCTGAGCTGCCTCCCGGATCTTCTTCACCCAGTCCAGCAGGTCCTCGTGCGTGTCGGCCGCCACGTCCAGGGACAGGCGTGACACCGAGGCCATGCTGATGGAGAAGACGAAGAGACGGTTGTTCTTCCCCTCGGGGCGGATGGCTGGGTGGGACAGGGAACAGAGGGCAAGGTCAGGTGCTGAGCCAAGCCCTTCACAGGGAGGAGGGGAGAAGACAGGCACAGGGACTCATGGCTACCACGGCACTCTACAGCTACAGGAAACTCCCATTTCTGGCCACTGGAGGCAACGGATGGAGCACAGCAAGCAATAAGTGAGGGGCTGAGAAGCCTCAAGGGGCCTTTGCAAGGCTCCCTCCCTGGCACTCACCAATCTGGCAGGAGGGCACATCCAGGACTCCTCCAAGCAGGTCTCCCAGGGGGCTATTCTCATCCAGCTGCTGCTGGGAAGGAAGCACAGCAGGATGGTGCTGGGCACAGTGCTGGGCAGAGCAGCAAAGCTCGGGGGGCACCAGCCCTCCTCGCTCCACTCACAGCCATACTCACCTCCCGCTCTGGCTCCAGGCCAGTGGGACTGGTAATTTCCTCTACGTAGTTGGAAGGGAACCACAGCTGCTTTTTGCCACCATAATCTCCTCTCCACCTGGAAGGGAGGGAAGGGGCAATGTCAGCACCTGCCACAGGACCCTAGAGTGGGGGTGAGGGGAACAGGCAGCTCTTCCATTATCTGCTTTTAGGGCTTGTGAGGCTTTGGGACTGTGCAGCAGACAGACCTACTCCTAGAGTGGACACACCTTTGTATGGATGGTGACAGCAAGGTTTGACCACATTCTCTAGGGAAAAGGGAGGCCCAGGACCAACTCACCAGCCTCCTTCCTGTTTCTCCACATTCTGGATGATGGCATTTTTGGTGAAGGTGAGCTCGTCCTCCCTCTGCGCCTTGTAGTCAAACAGGGCTTTGACTGCACACTGCAATGAGGAGGGGTCCCATGAGGCTGGGCAGGGAATGGACACATGGACAAGGAGCCCCCAGGATGAGAGATCACCTCCCACCACAGATGTGTTTGCTGGGGGGGGCTATGATGCACATCATGTGCAGGCAGGCAGCATCCAGCCCTGCTGCCAAACCCTAGTGATGCCTTGCAGAGCAAATCAAGGCCCCCATTTATGCCAAAGCAGAGCTCACAAGTCTGGTATGGCCCCACACAGGCACCTTACTTTGTCCCAGAACTGCTGATGGGTTTAATTTGGAGAGCTCAGAACAACAGGCAGCTCAGCCTGGGAACCCGGAGGTTCAACCTCCACTGTCTCTCTCTTCATAGTCTAGAAATGACTGTGCAAACTGAAACAGCACTAGGAAAATAAAAAGAGCCTTGCTAAACTCTCCAGCCCTGCAGGTTGTTTTGTGCCAAACAGTGAGATGTACCTTGAAGGTGGGCATGGGGTTGGCTTCCACATAGAACCCGGGGTGGCGTCCCTCGTACAGGGCTCCATAGTCCGGCTCCTGTGGAAGCAAAGGGACAGTGGTTACAGCAGTGACTGCAGGAGAAAAGGTCCCCTAACCTGGGGGTAGGTGGGAGAGTGCCCCAGGAAGGCACAAGACCAAAGATGATGCTGCAAACAGCAGCCCAAGCCTGGCTCACAGGGGCAGCACCAACCTCCACTCCAGTGTCAGGAAGCCCCAAGAGGTGTGTGCTGCAAAGCACAGAGACAGCTCCCACACCACCACCCCAAGGCACCAGCTCAGAAAGGAGCTGTCCATCATTCCTTGGCTCCTGCACTCACCGCTGTCCCGATCTTCTCCAGGGTCTCCTCGTTGATGGGGTAGCGCAGCTTCATCTTGCGGTACAGCGGGTGCTTCTCGTAGTAGCTGATCAAGTCCACCAGGCTCTCGAACTCGGAGTTGCCCAGCAGCACGGTCTGGCCCTCCTGCTGCACCCGGCAGTGCTTGATCTTCCCTTCTGCCCTACAGGGAGGAAACACAGAGAGAAGCCACTTGGCACCTGCCAAGAGAAGATCTCTGCCAAAATAAAGACACCCCTGGTCTGGCGGCTGAGCGCAGCCATCTCCCATTGGAAGATGGGAGGAAGAGCAGGATCTCAAGGATTTCCCAGGGGAAGAGGAGCTCTGCGAGGGCTCATGTCCAGCTGCTGGCACCTCTCCTGCTCTCTCACACAGTACAGCACCCCAGCTCCACCTCCAGCACCTGCTGTCCCAGGGACACACCTGAAGGAGATGGCGTAGGAGCTGGGCTCGCTCCTCTTGCGCACCAGGAAGGCTCCGTCGCGGGGCACTCGCATCAGCATGTGCTCGGCCTGGGCCCGCGTGAGGCTGGCGTGGTACCACCTGTCAGGGCAGACACACTGCTGTGCACAGGTCACACACACACAGCCCATCCCACGCCTCTGCCACGGCATGTGGCTTCCCCTCCAGTCCCCAAAGGGCTCCTTGAATCCTCCAGAGGAAGACAAGGACTGCAATGGGGCAGACAGGATCAGAGCCCATTGGTGAGGTGTGGCACAGGCGAGGGCATCCCAAGCAAACCCAGCAGCTCTGTGCTCTGCACTGAGCCTCCACGACATTCAGCTCCATGAACAATGAAGCTGGCCATCATGGCTGCAGTGACAGAGCTCCACGGGGAGAAAGTGGGGGCCAGAAAGCCCCAGCAAGGGAGGAATGGCTGAGAGAGATCTGGGAGAGCTTCCTACAGGGTCCCAGCTGCCCAACGGACACAAACACACACTCACTCTTTGCTCTCGTGGGCATTGGTCTGTGGCACTGGCTCCGTGAGCCTCATCTCAAACTCATTGCACCTCAGTGGCACCTCCTGGTAGTGGGTGATGAGGTCGTAGAGGCTGTCGAACACCAGGTTGTCTGTCAGGAAGAACTTGGGGNGGAAACACAGAGAGAAGCCACTTGGCACCTGCCAAGAGAAGATCTCTGCCAAAATAAAGACACCCCTGGTCTGGCGGCTGAGCGCAGCCATCTCCCATTGGAAGATGGGAGGAAGAGCAGGATCTCAAGGATTTCCCAGGGGAAGAGGAGCTCTGCGAGGGCTCATGTCCAGCTGCTGGCACCTCTCCTGCTCTCTCACACAGTACAGCACCCCAGCTCCACCTCCAGCACCTGCTGTCCCAGGGACACACCTGAAGGAGATGGCGTAGGAGCTGGGCTCGCTCCTCTTGCGCACCAGGAAGGCTCCGTCGCGGGGCACTCGCATCAGCATGTGCTCGGCCTGGGCCCGCGTGAGGCTGGCGTGGTACCACCTGTCAGGGCAGACACACTGCTGTGCACAGGTCACACACACACAGCCCATCCCACGCCTCTGCCACGGCATGTGGCTTCCCCTCCAGTCCCCAAAGGGCTCCTTGAATCCTCCAGAGGAAGACAAGGACTGCAATGGGGCAGACAGGATCAGAGCCCATTGGTGAGGTGTGGCACAGGCGAGGGCATCCCAAGCAAACCCAGCAGCTCTGTGCTCTGCACTGAGCCTCCACGACATTCAGCTCCATGAACAATGAAGCTGGCCATCATGGCTGCAGTGACAGAGCTCCACGGGGAGAAAGTGGGGGCCAGAAAGCCCCAGCAAGGGAGGAATGGCTGAGAGAGATCTGGGAGAGCTTCCTACAGGGTCCCAGCTGCCCAACGGACACAAACACACACTCACTCTTTGCTCTCGTGGGCATTGGTCTGTGGCACTGGCTCCGTGAGCCTCATCTCAAACTCATTGCACCTCAGTGGCACCTCCTGGTAGTGGGTGATGAGGTCGTAGAGGCTGTCGAACACCAGGTTGTCTGTCAGGAAGAACTTGGGGCTGCCGGCGTCCTGCCGCGAGTGGATCCGGCAGTGCTGCACCTTCCCGTTGCGCCTGCGGAACAGGGAGGGAGGGAAGGGGGTAACACAGGCTGTCCACGGAGATTGTGCACCTGCCTCAGGCACAGCTCCAGCCTGACGTGGCATTGCTGCTCCACAGGAGAGTGGCTGTGTAAGGATCCCAAGGGACTCGACCCCTCTGCACTGGGACAGGGAGCTGACGTGATGGGGACAGAAACAGGGGAGAAACTGCTCGCAGGCCACTGGGGAATGGGACCCCACCAGCGAAGAAAATGTGAAGAGGAAACAACACAGAGCAGGGGGCTGGAGCCCGGGGCCCTCACCAGAAGGAGAGGGTGTAGTCTCCCACGAAGGTCTCGCTCTCTCTGACGAGGAAGGAGCCGTCGGGGGCCCCTGTCTCGATGCAATACTCGGTCAGCAGCCGCTCCGCGATGTGCCGCCCGTCGCGCCCTGCGCCCAGCTTCCCGTGGAACCACTTCTCCGTGGAGTGAAGCTCGGTGCTGTTGCTCACCTGGGAGGGGGAAAAGCCATTGTCTTGGGCTACTGAGGGCAGGCTCGTGGTGCTGGAGTCTGCTTTGGTCAGGGGTCTTCCAGCCAGGACCAGGGAGTTCCTGAAGCAGCTCCCGTCCTTCCCACCACAGGATCTCCCATGAAGTCAGCTGGCAATAGCAATGCTCAGCCCCTTGGGCAGTCAAGTGCTTTCCTTAGGGAACAACTCACAGTCACACAGGGGAGCCCTCACCTCCTTTTGCTCTTCCTCATCCTCGTTTCCTTGGTCACTGGTTGTCTCCCCAGAGTAATAGATCTTGCTGCTGGTCAGCACAAAATAATGTGGGTTCCACTCCTGCAAGGAAACAAACTCTGGCAAAGAGACCCTCGGGGAAGCACCAAACTGCCCACCACCCACCCATGGGATCATCTCTTCCTGACTGGCACAGACAGGGAGGGGCAATCAGGTGTATAAAGGACAGTGACCAACACTGATTCCAGTGAGTCACAGGAGCTTCCAAGACATCCCCCAGATCTGAAGCATGGATTTATCAGTAGCAAAAAGCCCAGCATGTGACAAATCACACTGCTGACATGTGACAAAACACCCCAACACATATTAAAAGGAGATGACCAAAAAAAGAGAAAATCAATACAAAAAGAAAACAGTCTGCATGGACTCAGCAGAGGGGCAATCAGAGGTGAAGATATCAGAGGTTATGTGGATTTATCATTGCACTTTTCTGTTTTTAAAAAAACACCTGTTTCATTTTCATGTGGCTTTGCCAGACAGACCTCAGCAGAGTAAAGCTGCTGAAGGTGGGCTGTGTGTGAGTAATGCACACAGTAACGAACACTCAGTGCTTCACAAAGCTAAACTCTTGCTTAGGTGTGTCAGGTGTGCAGGCACTTGGCAGGAGGCAGGGCTGGAAGTGCAGCCATCTCCAGAAATTCCTGCAGCACAAATCACTGGCTGCAGTGCCTTGGCCCAGAGCTCCCTCTAGCTCTGCCTTCTGCCTCTAGCAAAGGCCCACAGGAGATTCCTAGGGAAGAGCACAGAGAGAGCCAGCATAAAATGCCCCCAGCCTTCAGGGACGCCTGAGAAACCAGACAGACCAAGAGCCTCTTCAATCATTTGCACCACAGCCCTCCCTTGCAGCACACACAGCACCTGACAGAGCCACCATGCCATTGATGGGGCTCTCAGAGCAGGGACAGGGTGACCCTGGCACAGACATACGTGATTGATGGGGTCTTCCAGGTAGAGGATCCCATTCTTGATGGAGTTGCTGATGTCATTCTCTGAGTACATCACAGATGTGGGCAGCTCCTCGTAAGCACTGCCCTCTGCCAGTTTCTTGTGCTGTGGGACAAGAGGGGGGTGTCAGGCACCTTGATGGGAGCAGGCACCCAAAAAGCAGCATGGATTTCCTGGTGAACAACCCTAAAACCCCAGGTCTGCTGCAGTGGGGTCCTCCAGATTAGAACAACCAAGACCCATGCCATAGGGATCATCAAGGTCTCACCCTTTCTTCCCAGAGGTGCTTCCTGAAGCAGAAATACCAACATCCCCCATGCCCTCAAAGAAAGGCAGCACCCAGCTGCTGAGCTCATTTCCCAGTAGATTCTCTGAAGCAAAGAGAGCTTTTTGTCTCCAGTTGTTCTTAGCATCAGGTCTCCACTTCCACCCCTACACTGCCAACCACTCCCTCCCAAAGGCAGCCGCCCTCAGTCTCACACCCCATTCCCTCACTTAGGAGCCTTGCTGGGCAAGGGCATTCACCTTGATGAGAATCTTCCTCTTGAGCTGGTTTGGAGAGGGAAGGCCATCAGCAGAAATATCGACTGGTTTGGTCAAGAGCATGTCCCCAAAGACCTTCTTGAAATTCTGAGCCATGTTCCTCTGCTGAGCAATGCTGCAGTGGTCCTCAATGGACAGAATAACAGGGAAACTGGGGGAAGGAGAGGAGCCATCAAAGCCAGCATGGGATCTGGATGGAGCCCAGGACTTCTGAGCTCTGTTTCATAGCCTGGCCTCTGTGCCCTCCAGGAGCATCAACAGCAATCTGTGCTGCCTTGAGCACCCAGGGCAGCCACCCTTCAGGAGTGCACAGGGTGGAGAAGGACTGGCAAACTACTGGGGTTTACCCAAAGCCCTCCCTCCCACATTGTTCTGGGGAAAATCTCCCTCTAGAGCTAGGAGATGTGACATGCTTTCTTCCCACCACATCCTAGGCCTTGTGCTGCAGCTCTGGATAAAGGTGAGCTTCACTTTGCTACAGCCCTGGTTCCAGCCTCTCTCTGCTCTGCTAGCTCAAGTCCTGCTGTACTCACTCAGAGGTGACAAAGGCATGCTCCTTGATAGTGACCAGGACATCAGAGAACTTTATCTTGGTGGTTAAGGTGTGTCCGTGGTAGATGACCGGCATGCCATCGGGACCATCCCAGCAATCCACTGAAAGAGACCCACAGGAAACTTAGCCCAAAGGCTGGAATACAGGCAAGACATGGACATGAGATGGACTCAGCCAGGTGCTGCTGGGAAATGTACTGGAAGGCAATAAAAGAGTGAGGTGATCAGTGAAAGCCCTGATCTTTCTGTGGGACCAAAACCTTGGTCACAGATCACCCAGTCCCATAAAGCAAACGACCTCAGCTCTTCCTGCACATCACGGTGACAATGTTGTCACTGGCCACACCAACCTCCAGCTCTGCCTTCCTTGCAAAGCCCCCCAGCCACCACAAGCTGTGGTGATGCTGTGGTGAGACAGTGTGGGGTACTCACGTTCGATGCAGCGGCAGCCCATGCGCAGGCAGCGGGCGTAGGCCTCCAGCGAGGACTCGCTCGAGAACTGATCCCCGGTCAGGTACCTTCAGGTGAGACAACACATCAGCACAGTGACCAGCCCACTGTGGGCACAGCTGTCTGCTGGGACATGGTGGACCTGCCTCTGCCCTGTGGCAATGGTCTGGGCAGCGTCTCTCCACACCCAGCACCTTCCCTGGGCGAGGGGCTCAGCTCTGCCCCTGCTGCAAGGGGCTGCCAGCACTGCTCCGAGGTTCAGCCCCAGCTCCTGAGACAAACCTCAGACAGCAACATCAGCATTGGTGCCACAATGAGCTCCCTGTAGCCTGAGAGCAGGGCTAGAGCAGCTCTTGCAGGCAGACAGGATCTGCCCTCAGGGCTGCTCAGCTGGCTTAGGCTCTCAGTCCTTTAAATTTGGGTTAGCACAAACACAGAGCACAGACAGAGCCTGTCTGCACAGAAAGCAGTTCCTGCAAAATTATTCTAGCAGCAGAGAGTGGAAAATGGCCAATTTCAGCCTGGTAGGGTTTATCACATCTGTCCTGAGAGGCTCTGGAGAATGACATTGCTAATGGTGAGAAATTACCAGAGTGACAGCTCAGGACATGAAGGCACCTGAAGGTCTGTGCAGATATGTGCTGCTGACAATGTCTGAGCAAAACATTTATGGCTAAATGATAGAAGGGAGGAGTGGGGCACCAAGAGGAAGGTCTTTGATGTACTGGCCTTGGTTTGGAAAAGCTTACTTGGCCCATCACTGAGATCCAGGGCAAAATCAGGAGACTCCCACCCGGGCATGAGAAAAGGATGCTGAGAGCAGCTGGGTGGAGAGAGCCCTCCCCTCGTCCTTACGTGTTGTGTGAGGAGGAGATCCAGTAATGGGAGAGAGGGTTGTTCATGTTCTCCAGACACACCATGTCCAGTTGTGAGTTCCAGATGCTGTTCTCTTTGGAAAACAGGAAGGTGAGAAACTGCTCAGGAAGAAACAGAAACGTGTTAATGATGCAGAGGAGCCGGGTGCTGTGGTTTAGCTTCACACACATCTCCCGTTCTGTGCCAGCACACACTGACCAGTGCTGCCCTGCAGCACAGCAGCCACCTGAGCCAGGGTGCTTGAGTGACCACAGCTTGGCCACTGCCACCCACTCACTGAGCTATCTGCCAGTGTGCCAGACCCTTTGACCCAGCTGGAGATAAATTAATGGCTCTGCATTTTATTTTGCAGCTCACATGGCAGGCAATAGCTTACTAAGGCCATGTGGGTCAAGGGACCTTGGCTTGGTCCAGAGTGCCAGTGACATGGTCATCTCTAATTGTTTTTATTCTTTTTTCAGCTCTTCTTGCTTTGAAGAGATCCTTACACACCCCAAGGCAGCCCCTCTCCTGCTGCAGATGAAGTGCCTGGTGAGTGCTCCCAGCTGCACACACTCAGCACAAAAGCACAGCCCAGCAGCCATTCCCTTTGCCAACCACATCCATCTCCCAGGGCCATGCAGCTCACAGGAGCTGTGACCCTTCCAGCACCCCCACCCTCAGCAAAGGCACAGGCAGCAGAGCTGTCACACCACAGCACACATCATACCAGGGGTGTCACCCCCTGTGTCACCCCACTCCACACATGCCACCTTCAAGGTGTCTTACCTCGTCCAGGGAGAAATAAGGCTCATCAATCTCCCTCAAGGGGTCTCTCAGGAAGCTGAACATGAATTCCTGTACCTGAAGGGTATCTGCAGCCCAGAGCTCCTACAAAGCCCAGGGGAGACATAAAAGAAGCCATTTCAGAATGTATTACTGCAAACCACATGCAGCTCATCCAGTCAGAAGCTTTAACCATTAAGGAGGTGGGTTTTGATGCAAGACCATCTCTGCCAGGAACTCAACTGTCAGCACAAATGCTGGATAGCACACAAGGAGGAAATCTGCCCTGCTTCTGAGTGGGCTTCATTTTCTCAGTGCCGTGCATTTTTCTCTCTGATAGCTCCTTTGAAAACATCTGCCATCCCTCCTCCTTCAGCAGCAGAAGCCAACCCAGCTTCCTTTGGCTCTCTCCCCCTGAGTTTCTTTCATCAGCCACCAAAACACTGCATTTCCCCACTGGTTAACTCCCTGCTGGCTGCACACCACAGGCAGGAAGGTGGCAGAGGGGGACAGGGCAGAGCAGGAGCCACGAGCCACGACTGCTTTTACCAGCCAGCCTTGCCCTCCTGGAGGAGACCAGCAATGAGACAGGAGCCTGGCAAGAGCCAAAGGGTCTGTGCTGCCCCCAAATGCACTGCTGGTGCCTGTGTGTGTGTCTGCACATGCACACTGTGCTTACTGAATGACCCAAGACTGCTTTTAAATTGAAAGATCAGCAGGTAAATCCATCAGCTGCTCCTCAGGAACTGCTGACACCTCCTGAGCAACAGGATGGACACGACTTCTTGGCTGCAGCAAAGCTTTGGTAACCAGCCAAGGTCATGGGGACTGGGTCAACCTCCACTGATCAGTCCCTGCCTCTTGGGACCCCCTCTCCTCCCAGATCTCCTCGTTCCTTTTCTGGCCAGGGCGCCCAGCTGAGATCAGTTTTGCCCTCCCCAGTGCTTCCCCTACACCACCTCCTGCTCCAGGAAGGATGTGCTGTGCCAGGCAGAGCAGCCCACAGCCAAATCATCCCAGCTCCACAGTAAGGCTGCCCTTGGAGCACCAGACCCATAACATCACCAGTGCCTACCCCACTGTCCCTCCCCAGTGCCTGTGTTGAGCTCACCCTCTGGTACTCCAGCAAAAACTTCTGCAGCTCCAGCAGTGACACCCTGAAGTGCTCAGACCTTTCTCCACCCCTGAGAAACAGAGAGAAGCTTCAGTCACTCGTGCAGCACATCATGTGAGATGCCATCTGCCACCTCCTGGCACGTGCAGCCAGATGTGCCCCGAGCATGCAGCATGGAGGGAGCAGAGTGGGATGAGCAGAGAGCTGAGGAGAGCAAACACATGTCCACATCAAAGAACCAGGGACTGCTCCAGGAGCAGCACAGGGTTCACACTGACAAGGGCATGGTAACATGGAACTCTGGTGAAGGGCAGGAAAACCACTAGAAGGACTGATTTGTAAAGAAAACCAAAAATAAAAAATAGAGGGTCTGGCTTGTACCTGAGCATAAAGAACTAAACAGGTGCAGGGCAGTTAAGGGGGGACTGAAGACAGGACAGACCTAGAGGTATGCAGAGGACATGGACTCAGGGAGGCAAGGAACAGGGAATGAAGAAGGGAAGTGTTTGTAGCTGACAATCTCAAAAGGCTGGTCCATGACTGCTGTAAGCCACAATGGCCATGCTGGGCACTAACACCACAAAACCCACAGTGGACTGGGCAGTCCTGGCTGCCCTGGGCAGAGGAGTGAGCCAGATGGTCTGTGGAGGGTCCTGACAACTCTTTTCTATGGTTAAGGGAAAAAAAGGAAGGAAACCATTGGGAATTACCTGGACAAATCAGTAAGTCTTTCACTCTTTGGCTCCTGTATCTAAATTCAAGCTCTTTCTATCACAGCCAAGGTGTGCAGAGGGCAGGGAAGGCACAGCTGGCAATGGCACCAGAGGCACTGCTTGGGTGGGGAGGGCTCTGCAGCCACCATGGGAGATGGCTTGAGGTCTGATCACTTCACCTGACCTGAGCTGGATCTCACTGGGATGCCTGGGAGGGAGAGAGCCCTCCCTGCCCCGAGATAAAGGGTCTACAGCAAAGATGTTTGTTGAGAGCACAGAACCACAGCAGCACAGGAGCAGGAGTGCATAATGCCTCATCTCAACATGCTGCTGCAGGCCCCAAAGCATGTTATGGAGCAAAGGAAATCAGCCCCTTCCCCAGCAAATATAGAGAATTATCCACCTTTCCAAGAACGGGACATCCATCTGCAAAAGAAAAGCACAAGCATTACTCAGCAACTTCTTTACTCCCAGGAGACAAGAGCTCACCCCAAGGGCAGCAGGGTTAAAAAGTCAATTAAGAGGGACTGCCCAGTAACAAATAAGGTTTCTCCCTTCCCTCTCCTCCCCTGGAGAACTCAGCTCTTACTGTTTTCTGGGCACTGAACATCAGGCTGCGGTAGAGCTGCGCAAACTGCCCGTACGTGATGTCCCCGTTCCTCTGCTCCACATCCTGAGAAAGAAATCAAACCCAGGGGTTTTACAGGGGCCAAGGTAACTCTGCATGGCTAAAGGAGTGTCTCCTCCCACCAGTATCCCCAGGGAAAAAAGGAGGAGAAAAAGGCCAAAACCCATCCAGACTTTGCCTCCCACACAATGGCCTCAAGTTGTGCCAGGGGAGGTTTAGAATGAGTATTACAAAAAATTAATGAAAACAGTGGTCAGGCATAGGAACAGGCTGCCCAGGCAGTGGTGGAGTCACCATCCCTGCATGTGTTCAAAAAACATGTGGATGTAGCACTTGGGAACACGGTTTAGTGGTGGACATGGCAGTGCTGGGTAATGGTTGGACTCCATGAATTTAGAGGGCTTTTCCAACCTTAACAAATCTGCCACAGCCTTTGCTGGGGCCAGCAGGACCCTGCAGTGCCCAGGACACAGACACATCCTAAAATGAGTTCCACAATTCCCCGAGCTCACCTACAGGAAGGCACCACCATGCTGATAAAGTGACACCTGAGTACTTACAAAAGGATTATTTGATTTTTTGTTTGCTCAGAGTACTTGAAGTATCTGGACACTGCAAGACCCAAAGTGTGTACCCTGCTGTGCAAACACTCCTTTTGTCCTCTGAGCTCTGTGCTGGTAGGAACAGCTGGTCATCACAGGATGACCCTTCATCCCCAGGGCAGTGGGGATGCTGGCAGAGCATCACTTGGTGGCAGTGGGTTACAAGAGCCAGGATGCAGGACCTGGTAGCTGGTCTGCACTCTACCCCACCAGCACCAAGCCCATGACTGGAGCCAGGAGCAATGAGGGGAGTGTGGGAGGCAGGGTGGGGTAAGGAGAGGGTGCTGGCCACAAATGGGCCAGGGNGTGTTCAAAAAACATGTGGATGTAGCACTTGGGAACACGGTTTAGTGGTGGACATGGCAGTGCTGGGTAATGGTTGGACTCCATGAATTTAGAGGGCTTTTCCAACCTTAACAAATCTGCCACAGCCTTTGCTGGGGCCAGCAGGACCCTGCAGTGCCCAGGACACAGACACATCCTAAAATGAGTTCCACAATTCCCCGAGCTCACCTACAGGAAGGCACCACCATGCTGATAAAGTGACACCTGAGTACTTACAAAAGGATTATTTGATTTTTTGTTTGCTCAGAGTACTTGAAGTATCTGGACACTGCAAGACCCAAAGTGTGTACCCTGCTGTGCAAACACTCCTTTTGTCCTCTGAGCTCTGTGCTGGTAGGAACAGCTGGTCATCACAGGATGACCCTTCATCCCCAGGGCAGTGGGGATGCTGGCAGAGCATCACTTGGTGGCAGTGGGTTACAAGAGCCAGGATGCAGGACCTGGTAGCTGGTCTGCACTCTACCCCACCAGCACCAAGCCCATGACTGGAGCCAGGAGCAATGAGGGGAGTGTGGGAGGCAGGGTGGGGTAAGGAGAGGGTGCTGGCCACAAATGGGCCAGGGTGCGGCACCCAGTGGGAGCTGGCACCTCTTCAGTCACCGCCGTGGGTGGGGGCCCTCCCAGGGAAGGCTGGGAGGCTCTGCAATATGCAAACACTCCCTGGGAGTTTAACCACCACCAGGTTTTGCTCAAAGGCAGGCAGTGGACTGCTGAGGGTCCCCAGTGCTGAGGGGCAGAGTGGAGGGGTCACACACTCACCGTGAGTCTCTCCCGCAGGAACCTCATGTTGGGCACCCGGTAGTTGACCTGAGACAGCATGTTCTTCAGATCCTTGGCAGAGATCCTGGCCCAGCAGGGAAAGAGGGGACACATGTTCAGGAGGTCTGGGATGGAGGGGTCTCACCCTGGGGCTGGAACACCACATGCATGGAGAGGCCGTGCCCAAAGGGACATCAGCTGTGACACAGGATGGATGTGTGAGCCCAGAACGGTGCTGAGGCTGGGACCAAAGGCAGAACAGTGGGGAGGATGTGGGGAGCAGACAGAGATGTCTGCAGGTCAGTGGGGACTGCAAATACTGCTCCTACAAGCTCCTGACAGAGCAGGGTGAGCCCACTCGAGCTGATGCCACAGCTGACAGGCAGCACCCACTGCTTTAAAAGAACAACCAGGAAGAAGCATTTTTCAAGTATCTGTGCCCCAATATGGATGCTGGGTGATCAATTCCCTTCCAAAACCCACTCCCTGGCCTGCTGGAGGAGGACAGACTCTCTAAGTGGTTAGGACTCAGCTAATTTTATCTTAAGGAGAGGAAAAAAAAGCCATTTTCAGCCCCAAGCCACAAGCACAGCACTGCCACGTCGTGCCCAGCTGTGCTCTCCCAGCCACACATGCTGCAGGCACGGAGCAGCCAGCATGGCTGTGCTTCCCAAGGCCCTTCACACCAAATGTGCTGGTTCCCAGACCAGGAAAAAGCTCCAGTGTCAACCCTGAGCAGGATCCCCTACCCCAGCAGGCAGAGACAGGCAGGAAGGAGCTCTGGGCTGCCCCTGCGTGTTCCAGAGCTGTCCCCACATGGGGCAACAGCCCTGCAGCAAGGAAAATCAAGCATGCCTCCCATCTGCAGGATTTAGAAGCTGAGGGGTCTGTGTCCAATCATTTTCTGGCAGCTCCTGCCTTACAAGCAAGTCCTGGGAGTCCACCCCTGCAATCACAGATGGTGCTTTTGTCCCCCACTGAGCACCATCTGAGCATGTGGAACACAGGATCCTACAGGATGCTCCCCCACCCCACAAAGCGTAGGGCAAGTCTGACCCTGGAAATCTTTATGGCTTTGGGTGCAAATATAAAAATACCAGGGAAGATGTCCTGCACACAGGAATTTAACCTGGGTGCATGCTGGCATTCCCATGTGACTCACACCTTTTTTCTGCTCTTCCTTGAAAGCAGAGTGATCTCAAACACCACAGGAAGGAGGAGGGATGGAGTGAGCTCCATGGAGAGGGAGAAACCGGCTGGTGTCAGGCGCTGCAGAGACGAGGGCCTGGCAGCCAGCAGGACACAGAGAGCCCTTGTTCCTGGGCTCAGAGCCCTGGGACTGGCACACACATGGCCAGAGCAGGACCTGGCCCAGCTCCTGTGCCGTGCCCAAGGTCAGCACCCAGCCATCCAAGGACTGTGCAGCATCCTGCCACTCGCTGGCAGAACAGGAAAGGGAAAAGAAGGAAAAAAAGAAGCTGGGAAATGGCCCCAGTCTCCTCTTCCCTCACAGCTCTGCAGTCAGCACTGGTATCTCCCCCTGCACCTCCACCTCCCTGGGCAGGTGAAGTTACCCTGGGGGCTCAGAGGGAGTGTTCTGGGGAGGAGATCCTGCCCTTTCCCTTCTCCAACACACCCAGATCCAGGGTCCAGTGTGACCCCTCAGGCAGGGGGTCCCAGCCCTGGGATCCTGGGTGACAGGGAAACGTGTGCAGTGAGCCAGGAGCACAACGAGGGATGCCCTTACACGTCAAGAGCCACAGCATGTAACAGCTGTCATGGGACCCTCAGCAGGACAGCCAGCCCCCAGGGCTGCCCAGCAGCAATCCCTTCTTGCTGAGAGCATGAGACTGCAAAAAAGCTCATGGGGCTGGAAGAGCAGAACCAGCAGCAGGCATCCCTGGAGACCTGCTGGAGCCAACACTCAGCTCTGGTGATGCTGAGCTGTTTCACAGGAGGTGCTGGACCACAGCACTGCCCGTTGATGTGACAAGAGCAAGCCCTGTCCAAGCTGTGACCAGCATTTCCCTCTCGGCTCCACAAGGAGGACAGGGTACGGAAGGATTTTATTTAGTGTGTGTTATTCATCACGTTAAAGTGCTGGAGACCTTGGATAAACAGTTTGGTAGTATTTTCAGACTAGAAAGTAAAAGAAAAAATAAACAAACTAATTTTTTCTACGGAATTTTTTTAAGGTTTCATGACAAACAGGCCAGAGGCTCAGTCCTCTCACAGGGGATGGAAACATTCCCCTGCCAGCCCTCGGTGCTGTAAATGCTGCTCCCAGCCATGGGCAGCTCTCCTGGCTAGAGGTGAAACAGTGTCCTCTGCAGCAGTTAGGAAAAAACCCAGCATCCTGTTATCCTCCTCTTTCCACCTAACCTCCCTTGGAAAAACAAATACCCAAAGGCCCAGCAGCCAGTGAAAACAGCCACCATCTGCCAGCGTGCTGGAAGGGACGTCCCGGCACCCGGCCGGGGAAGGCGGGAAGGAGAGAGAAGGGCTCCGGCACAGGAGGCTGAGGCAGGGGGTACACAAGTGCTGGGAATGATTGCTGCAGCTGCCAAAACTCTGCCTCTTCTGGAAAGGATCAAGGATGGTGTGCAAGTGGGTTTTAAAAAAAAATAAAAAAATCACAACTCGCTGTTCCCTTTGAAAACCCACTTCCAGGCTGAGAAGCAAAGAGCTAAGTGATGTTAAATTTAATGCTGAAATGCCTCACAAGGGATTAAATCCAGGGGGTGTGTATGTCCCATAACTGTAGCCTCTACCTTGCAGAAAACACATGGATGCTGGCAAAATGGGCAGACCCCAAAATTTTTCCTTATCCCCTCTGCTGCTGTTTTGCTCCTCTCACTACCCAGGCTGGAGCAGCAGATCTCCTAATTAAGGGGTTTGCACTGAAACTTCTCCCTGTGGTTGACACCTTAGGAATATATTGGATTTTGCTGCCTTAATTCTAAATGCTAATAGAAAGATGGTATCAATAGAAACAACAGGGATGCAACAGGCTGGTTGTCAGCTCTGCTGGCCTGCCTTGGGCAGACAGATCTGTACATGCAATCTCTTTTTGTACTGCTGGGATGCCATTTCATCGGTTTTACTGCGTAACCAGAGGGAAAAAAGGACCAATTATTTCCACTGTTCCTGCATTCCTCCTCCAAAACCTCCACACAGCTACCCCTGCACCTGCCTCAGTGCTCTCCATTGCAGGATTAGGAAATACTGTGCCCAGTAACCACTGTGTATAGAACCCAAGCCTAGATTTGAAAGGTGTGTGGTTTATGCAGAGCAGCTGTAACAGATTAAAGCTCCTCTCCTTCCCTTTCTGCCTCTGCAGGGATTTATCCCTCCTCCACAAAATCCCCAGGCACCCAGCAGTGCTCTCATCACACCACAGTATAAATCACTGCAAAGGCAAAAATGGCCAGTGCAGCAGCATTTTCCCCATGCAACACGTCCTGCCCTGCTCCTGGACAGGTTGAGTTTATCCCCTGGCAGGCTGGGCAGGGCTGGCTGTCTGTCCTGGGAGGGACAGCAAGGACAGAGCAGAGGATGCTTTGGACCCCAGTGTTCTGCAGTGAGCCCTGTCTGGCCACCAGAGCATGGCAAAGGGGCAGGTGGGACCCACGTGCTCCACAGCAGCTGGGGGGCACGGGCTGATGTCCCCAGGGGAGCACATTAACATGGAAATCAATGCTGAAAGGTTAATGGGCTCAGTTAACATCACAGGGGAAAAGCATGTCCCAGGGATGAAAGGAAGCAAACAACAGCTCAGTAAGAGCAGGCTGGCAGCCAGCATGGGGACTGGAAAACTGGGGATGGCAGTGGGACAGAGAGCAGAGCATGGTGAAACTCACCTCCCCAGCAGGAAAATGTCCCCTCCCTTATCCCATGGTGAATCACAACCCAATTCCCTTCCCTTCCCTCCTCATGACAGGTTGTCCTGGGTTGCAT
>VZRX01011899.1:4716-24081 GCA_013398075.1 Notiomystis cincta
TTTGGTCCCTGCTGGCACTGCTGCCTTTGGTCCCTGCTGGCACTGCTGGGTTTGGTCCCTGCTGGCCCAGTCCAGCCCAGCCCAGCCCAGTCCAGCCCAGCCCAGCCCAGCCCAGCCCAGTCCAGCCCAGCCCAGCCGCCTTCCCCTGACCCAGCTCCTGCCATACAGAACTTGGACCGTTTTTAAATTACCTCCATGGCTTAACAAACTCGAAATGAATCGTAATGTCACGTCCTCTGGGCTGTACCAGGGCACTGTGTATCCCTCTAAGCCTCGTGTCCCCTTTTTGCTGTCTTTTATTTCGTTTTGGGACAGGCACTCTGAGGAGGCAGCACGAGGCTCTGTTCCCTGGCACCAGGGAATAGTTCTTCACTAATACTTTGATTTCTCATAAAATTGTGAAGCAATTACAGAAATTAAGACAAAAGCCTGATTAATTAGAGGATGAATGGCAACAGACCCCAGTGCAGAGCCACAAGCATTCCTTAAGGGTAACTTAAAAACGTTTTTAAGCTTTTCCCATTCCCCAACTTGCTGCAGTTTGTATGTCCTCTGTTGCTCATTTAAAGCCATCTTCCCACACCCAAATTTTCAGATTTATATGTAAATGTGCTGTCGATCAATTAAAAGATAAACCAAACTTTTATGTGGGAATCTAGAAGGAATAAACTCAATAAAATGCAATTCTCATATCCTGATCTTTGTATACAGTGATCAGAAAGCAATTAATCAGATTATTTTTATTGCCCAATCGTAATTTTCCACTTTATAGTAATTTTCTTGGTCTATAATTTATAGTTATAAAATACTTTTATGCCAGAAAAGAGAAGTTCCATGTAGGGGATCTGTTTTGATCAAAGCCAGACTAATGAAAGGTGCTGGAAATGCAGTGCCGGGTGAGCCTCGCTGGGAGATGGCTGCAGCAACACGAGGATTTCTGTCTCTCCGGGGTCCCTGCTCCGTGCAGGGCAGCACGATTTGAACAGAACTCTCCAGGCTGAGTGGCGCTGGGGTGACCGATATTTAAAAACGATGGAGCCGACATCTGCTGTGCTCCAAGGTGCCGGTGCCCCAGGGAAGGGGCGGATTTAATGTGTCCCGGAGGGGACGGGGCGGGGGGTCCCGCCGTGACTGAACGGCGAGCAGCAGCAGCAGCAGCGGGAGGGGCTGCGGAGCGAGGGGAAGGGACGGGCTCGCCTGGCCGCTCCTCCCGAGAGCGGCTGCGGGAGCGCTCCCGGGGCCCCGGGCTGCGAGGGACCGCTGGAATCGCGCTGCCACGGGCTGGGCGGGCTCCAGGGCCCGGGGTTTGGGGAGGAACCGCTGGAATCGCGCTGCCACGGGCTGGGCGGGCTCCAGGGCCCGGGGTTTGGGGAGGAACCGCTGGAATCGCGCTGCCACGGGCTGGGCGGGCTCCAGGGCCCGGGGTTTGGGGAGGAACCGCTGGAATCGCGCTGCCACGGCGGCGGCCGTGCGGAGCTGCCGCCGGACCGGGCTGGGCGGGCTCCGGCGCCGCCTCTGCTGCAGGCCCCGCCGGGCTCGGCCGCTCCTCCTCAGTGCCAGGGCTTCCTCCTCAGTGCCAGGGCTTCCTCCTCTGTGCCAGGGCTTCCACCTCAGTGCCAGGGCTTCCACCTCTGTGCCAGGGCTTCCTCCTCTGTGCCAGGGCTTCCACCTCTGTGCCAGGGCTTTCACCTCGGGGCTCTCCTGAGGGAATTTCTACCAAAACGAGCTCCAGGGGTGGGAACAGCAGCTGGGCACAGCCATCCTTCCTCCAGCCTTTCCCAGCCGGGACTGCCCAGCCCTGCCCTTTCCCTGGGCTGCTGTCTGTGCCCACTGCCCTGGAGGTGGCCAGGGAAGCTCTGGAGGTGGCACTGGGTGCTCTGGGCTGGTGCCAAGGTGGGGATCAGGCACAGACCAGACTTGGTGATCCTGGAGGGCTTTTCCAGCGTCGCTGCCTCCGGGATTCTGGGATCCTTTGGCCCTGCTGGTTGGTACTGCCTGGTCTCCCCTCGCCTGTGCCTGCCCTGCTGCCTCCCTGGTGGTCGGTGGCTGTCGCCACTGCAGTGTCATCAGCTCCTCTCGTGGACCCAGAGCTGCTGCTCAGAACCCCCTGAAATGCTGGGTCACCCTTAGTGCCAGATGGGCATTGTCAGGATTTTGTCTGAGCTCTGGGGTTCCAGGCCAGGGCTCTTCCTTTGGCAGGGGTTCATCCCAGCCGAGCTGGTGCTGCTGATTTTGGCAGGTGGTGCCACCCTGGGCAGGGCTGGGCTGGGGCAGCCTCGGGCCTGGCTGTGCTCCAGGGAATCCTCTGGCAGCGGATACTGAAGGAGAGATTTATCACAGCAGGATCAGCTCGTGCTGGGGAGCAAAGCCCTGCAAAGTCTGGTGAGCAAGGGATGGAGCCCAAATGTGGGCGAGGAGCAACTGCCTTGGAAGCACTGGAGAAAGCAGAATAGGAGGCTGATTTTCCAGTGGTGGAGGAAGCGTGGAAGGACAGAAAACTTTGCCTTGAAGGAATACATCAGAAACAGGAGGAAGTGCCATGCAATGTTTCCTCGTGTCTTCTCGCAGAGATATTACTAAAAGTATGAAAAAATAATTAATTATTATATGAAGAAGGGTAAAAATTAAAGCAATTTTTTTCTATGAGGTTATATCCTGTATTCTACATACTGTCCAAGTAAATAATTTACAGTTTGTGATTTATGCAGTTAATTTGGGCTAGGTTTGTGTCGCCTGTGGATTGCTGTGCTTGAGGAGCCCAGGGCTGTGCTGTTCTCTCAGAGAAGACAAAGTCCTGGCTGTGTGTTCTGTGATTCAGACTGCAAATGCCATTTTTCACCTCTGCCTCTGGTTCCCCAGCAGGCTCAGGAGCGTGTTCTGCCGTGCCAGGAAGATGTTTCTGTTTTTTATCTTTATGAATGACCACATTATTTATTTGGAATACGCCGAACACCAACAAGTGCTCATGCAAGCAGCGAGCAAAAGCTCCCAGCAAACAGTGTGACACTAATCTGTTGTTTGTGCTAAAATACAGAAAGGAAATTACTGCTCGCCTGTCATGAAGCTCATAAAGGAAAAAAGAAAAATGCCACCGCGAAAGAATAAGCTTCAAAAGAAAGTTCCATTATCAGTTTGTTTCATGCCTTGTAGCTCCAGCTGCAAACAATCCCTTCCATAAACACCCCCTCAAGATAAACGGCAGCACAATCCGGGTGCTATCGGGGAGATAAAGCCACGAGTCGCCTGTCTGGGGGAGGGAGGATCTGCTGCTTTATTTTGTAACATCTCATCACCATCTTGGGGGAGCAAATGAATATGTATCGTCTGTTATCTTGTCACTTTGGAGCCAAACAACTTAAAATACATTTTCTGTGAAATAACCCCGGGGATTTCAAGACCAGAATAAATTATTAGAGCAATTTGAGCTTGGAGTCTCTGTACTTGCTTGAAACATGGCAAAAGCTCTTCCTGGTCTGTGAGAGTTGCTTTTGCTTAGGGAACAAAGAGGAAAAAAAGAGGCAAAATAGCCACCGAAACTTCCTTAGCCCTGCCAAAGCAGGGAATTTGTGGGGGTGAGGGTTGTCCTCTTCTCCCAGGGAACAGGGGCAGGATGAGAGGAAATAAATGGCCTCAAGCTGTGCCAAGGGAGGCTCAGGGTGGACATTTGGAAAAGTTTCCCCAGGGAAAGGGTGGTCAGACCTTGGCAGGGGCTGCCCAGGGAGGTTTGGAGTGCCCATCCCTGGAGGTGTCCAAGGAATTGCTGGAGGTGGCACTGAGAGCTTTGGGCTGGGGACAAGGTGGGGACTGGGCACAGCTGGGATTTGATGCTCTGGGAGGGCTTTTCCAGCTGAAATGGTTCCAGGATTCTGTGCCTTCCACGCACAGCTGGTGATGTTCAGCAAAGCCCTCGGAGGGCTGGGCCCGCAGGCTGAGCTGGTGTGGGCACAGAGCTGCTGGAAAATGCCCCCTCAGTCTGTGACACCAATTCCCTCTTTAATAATTTGTGCTGGGATTTCTTGAAGCTTTCTCTGGTTTGTGTTTCCCTGAGGCCCAGGAGGGGCTGAGCCCTGTGCCAGCCACGCAGCTCCTGGGCAGTGGCTCTGCTCTTGGATGCAGCTCTTTCATGGCCACTGGAAAAAAAGGAATCAAATCCTTTAATGAATGTGTAACTTCTACCTAAACATGGACATCAGAGAGGACAAAACAAATGAAAAAAATATGGGATTTTAGATTTTGCCATTTCCTGCTGTTGCAGCTGACTGTGTGGGCCAACCTCCACTGAGGCCTGAGCCAGGAACTTGGGCTGTTGGAGCCAAGCACTGTGACAATCCATGCAAATCTAAGCTCTAATCCTTTTATATTGATGGAAATTAAACTTTTATTCTTGCCATGGATATAGGAGTCTGAAATTCACTTTGGGATAAAATTCAGGGTTTTATTTTTGGCTCCACTTTCACAATTACTCAGCCCAGGGCGTTTTTATGCTGCAGCTCCATTATGTGAAAATCGTGAGCAACATTTTTCTCTCCAGGACCCTACATTTACTCTCCGAGTGTTTCACTGAGAATATGACATGATTTAGACTGCAGTGCTTTTAAAAAGACTACCCAATTTCTAGGACCAAATTGTACCTGTGAAAGTGGCTGCAGGGAGTCAGCACTGTCGTGGTGGGATCGAGCCAAGAGATGGCTGGAACTCATTAAAGCTCCCTGCAAATTATCTCATTAAGAGCTTCCAGACTGGGAAGTGTCTCAGCACTGCAGTGGTGAGGAATGGATCTCTTCAAAAAGGGGGTTTATAATTATTTGAGGAGCAGAATTCCCAAGGTACCCCCTTGCACCCTGACATGCAGCAATTTAAGGTGTCAGACAGCCCAGGCTGGAGCAGGTGGCTCCGAGTGCTGGCAGGGAAACAGCAGCTTTTTGTGTCCTTGGCTTCTCAGCCTGAACAGATAACCCAGACCAGGTTCAGGGGCAATGCTCTTTGCTCTGGAGGGAGTTTGGGCTGCTTGCAGTGGATGGCTGGGGCAGGGGCAGGATGGTGGCTGAACAAGTAAATTGGTTTATTCCGTGATTCCCCAGTTCTGCTGTGTCCTGCTCCTCCACATCCCTCCTGCCTCAGGTGGGTCAGGGCACCACAGCCCTGCTCCTCCACTCAGACACTTCTCACCCCCGTGAGGAGGCACTGTGCTGAATAATTTAGTACATTGGAAATCTTTGTTCTGCGCCTCCAGACTGACGTGGAAATTTGTCTTGAAGTGGCAGCTATCTGAAATCAATAATATCATCAACTTCACCTGCATTTACAAAGATAATATTTCCTTAATATTGCCTGGATTCAAAGGAAGAAGAAAGGCTCTGCAGGAGGAAAAGTCATAAAAAGCATTGTGGTGGAGCAGCACTAAATTTTAGAAAACTTTTCCAAGGTCATTAATTGAACTTCGTTACAAGATTTAAATGAGATATTGAAAATCAAACACGGCAGCCCAGTTTTAATTGCCTGTTCTGTGGTGGAGCACAATCTTAGAGGTGTAACCCCTTGTTTGTATCTATAAAGAAACATCCAGCAGCCCTGGAGGAGCAGGGTTCCTGGAGCTGGACGTGGCACTCACAGGTATTTATTTATCTTGTGTACACAGAATGGCAGATGCACAGATGGAGGAGAGGAAAATGGGAATAAACCTGACAGGTTGGAGAACAGGGTTTTTTACACCTGGTGAGTGCCTGAAGAGTGGCTGGGCTGATCCATCAGTGTTCCCAACTGCTGACCCCTTGGCTTTGCTTCTTGCTTGCTTTGGGGTTTGGGGTTTTTTTGGTGTTGTTTTTTTTTTTTTTTTTAAATTTTATTTTTTGTTTGTTTGTGTTTTTTTTTTAATTTTTTTTTAAATTTTTGTGTGCAGGGATTTTTTATTTGTTCATGTGTTTGGCCATTGTTTTTTCTTTTTTTTGTGTGGGTTTTTTTTTTTTTTTTGTTTGTTTGTTTGGGTTGCTTTTTGAGAATGAATTTACAAAAATTTAATGTTTGCTTAACAATTAAAAACCAGGGACTGCCACAGCTCCAGCACAGGAGAAGTCCTCTGGCACTCCTCGTTCAGGCTGTGCCCAGGGGGATTCCTGCTAAAGGGGATCACCCCAACCTCAGCCACCCCCCAGAAACCTCGGGCTGACTGAGGTGCCCTGGGCTGGGGGAGCCATTCCCCTGGGAAATGTTTCAGTGTGAAATTGCTTCTGCTGCTGTGGGGTCGGGGCCCTCCTGAGCACCTGGGCTTGGTCTGCTCCTCGTGCTCCAGAGCCAGCCCAGCTCCTCTGCAGAGCTGCGGCTCCCTGGGCTTTACTGCAGAGCAAACATGCAGGAAACCCAGCAGTGGTGCAATTCCTGCGAGGAGTGGCGCCGTAAGCACAGCCCCACTGTGCCCCTGGACAGCCCCCAGCGCCCCAAAGAGCCCCAGCTCTCAGCCCTGGCCCTGCTCCAGCCCCAACCCTGCCCATTGCTCACCTGCAGTGCCACACTTTGGGCTCCTGGGTACTGAAGTTTAAAATGCCCAGGATGCTGCCTGAGCCATCCAGGCTCTAGTGGGATCTGCAGTGATTTGTAGACATAAAGTGATTGAAAACATTTATCTTCCCCCATGATTAATAATAAATCAGGCATCTTAGGATTCCTGCTTTAGGTTTTAATTTTAAACAAGCTGTTGAAATACAATCTCCAAGCAAAAAAAGGTTCAGAACAGGCTTTGTTTGGATTGAAAACAGAAGTTTTGTACTGTTTTGGACATAAAAAATACAACTATATAAAAATTCAGCCTCCTGCAATAACATATGGCTGCGAGCTGGCTTTGGTGAATGAGGACGATTTATGTCTGCACTCACCCCATAAATCTGAACAATTGTGAGATGAAAAACGTGCTGATGTAGATGAGGAGTGTCCCAGGCAGTGCTCCATGGATCAGCTCTGGCAATTCTGGTGGGAGAGTCTGGCCAAGTGTCTGCTGGGGTGAAGGATGTAAATAAAAGTATGTCCACAATTAAACTTTATTGCCACAAACTGAGGCACTTCAGGATGGTCTTAAAAAGGTGAAGGAAGTGTCTTGATGTGGTTCAACCTCCTCCCAAAATTCTGGTTTGGAACTCCCTGGAGGAACCCAGGGCTCAGACCTTGTCCCTCTGGCCCCAGGGGTTCATTCCCAGGGGCTTCTCAAAGATTTCAGCCTGAGGGGGAATATTGCACTCTCCCAGGCTTGGCTTTGCTGTTGGATGGGATTTGGCTGCTATAAAATGTGAGCAGAATCCCGAGATCAAACAGCTTCCAATGGCAGTGGAGGGCCCTAGTGTGTGTTTCAGCCATGCATTCCTTCCTCTCAGAACAGTTCTGTGTTACTCAGCAGTTTATTCAGGAAGAGAGAAAAGGAGCAGCAGCAGAAACCATGGCACTGACAGGAACGGGAGGGAAATTGAAAATCCTGCCTTCTGCCAAGGGGTGAGTGAGCAGGACATGAGCTCCCCCAAACCAGCCCTGGCAGAGGGGCAGCTCTGGGTGTGAATGGAACAATATTTCACTTCCTGGGAAAGAAAAAAATCAGGCTATTGGTCAAGATGTTTCTATGGTAACGGATATAATTTCATTTTAGTGATGGATTACACAGGAAAACCCCAGGGAGGTTTGAGATGACGGAGTTTCATCTGACAGAGCCTGGCAGACTCTTTCTCTGGAGTTATTAGGCAGTTGTGGCTATGTTTTGTATTTTATACAATGGCTTCTAACCATATATGCTCTGTATTTTATATCACCTTTTACAGGCAGGAGCTGTGTGGGACAGCTCTGCACAGAGCCCTGGGAGAGCCTCAGGTGTGGCAGCAGGGAGGGACACGGGGCTTTGTCCAGCCAGGGATGGGCTGGGGCTGGCAGCCATGGAATCCCCCATAAATTGTGTGTTTGCCATTCTGAACTTGGAGCCAAGCAGCACTGAATCAGCAAGTGACAGAATTTGAGATCTTTGTTTCTAAAAGGTGTTTCTGCTGCAGGAATAAAACACAGGTACAGCAGGCAGAAGAAAGCTAATTTTATTTCTTTTGAGGGGATCAATATCCCACAGCAGGGAAAGTTATGTATTCCCAGGTACACTTTTATAAACAGCATTTCATTATGCCCATTATCATAACAGGCCTCTTTATCTCCTCTGTCAATATTTGGCTCCATCAGGCACTGTCTTATCTTGAAAGTGAAAAATCCATCATCATGACAGAAGGGAAAAAATACATTAACACCCACCTGCTAATTTATATTTGAGGCTGGAGGCCCAAAGTGTTTTAAAGAGCTCCTGCAGGTTGGCATTAATTGTGTATTTGAGCTGTTCTGGTGAATTCCCACAGCCTTTCCCCAGGGGCTCAGCAGGAGGGTGTGGGGAAGAGGAGCAGGTGACAAAGTGTCCTGGGGACTTCAGCTCCCTGTGGCCAAGGCACCTCCTGGAGCATCCCTTGGAAAAGGGGGAGGGAGCAGGGGCTGGAATGGTGGGAGAGGGAGCTGGGGCTGGCCGGGGTTGGCCTCTAAGCCCAAATGCCTCTGGAATCTGCTGCTCCCAGGGATCATTGTGGTCCAGTCCTCAGCTCCCTTGGCTCCATTCCTGCTGTGGGTTTGGGGCTCCCGTGGCCTGTGCAGCACCCAAAAAGTGAAAAATGAAATGTGTTGGGAGTCCCTTTGTGATCAAACCAGTGATGATGGAATTGTAATAACATTTCTGCCTGGCAAGAGGCCCCTGGAGCCCCAGGGGTGCCCTGGCAGAGCCCCTTGGCTCCTTCCCATGCTGGGAGGTCCAGCAGGTGAGGGAGGACAGGTGTGTGCAGGGCTAACCCCCCTCCTGAGGCTTTCTGAGCCTGTAGGGACCAGTCAGAGCCTTGGCTGGACCCTTCACTGCTGCTGTGAAATCAGCATCTTTATAAAAGCATCCCCTGTCTGCCTAGTGAGGGGGGAGAGCTTTACTGATCATTCTACTGCTCTGTCGGGAAAAACAGCCAGGGTATTCCAGGTACACACCCTTTCCTCCTGGAGAAGGAGGTGGTGTGTTTGTGTTCCCTCCTGGCTTTGTGCAGGATGCACACTGCAGGCTGCAGTGGGCACTGAGCCTCCCAAACTGCACAGAATGGGTGGAACACCTGCTGCTAGCAGAGAAATAATTACACTGCTCAAACTCGGTGGCAGGAATAAAAACGTGACTTCTGCCTCACCTCAGTGGAGAGGGGAGGGTCTGCACGGAGCAGGGGAGCTCAGCCTGGCCTCCAAGTGCCTTCAGCTGACAGAAAGGAGTCTGAGCACCAGATTGCTGACAGTGCAGTGCTGGGGCACACACCAATTAACAATTAACATTTCATCCTTTAATGGAATTATCAAGAAAAGGAAGGATGAGTTCACAGAATTGTGGAATACCCTGAGTTGGAAGGGCAAGGAAAGCAGACCTGGCAGACTTTGCAGACCTTGCAGACTTCAGACAACAAACTTAAATCCTTCTGGGGCCCCTGGCTGGGCTGCTGGGATTTCCTGGCTGCCCTGGCCTCAGATCACCCATGGCCCTGCCTTCAAATTCCTGCCTCCATCACAGCAGAGGGGATGGAAAGGGATTATGTGCACCTGAAGGGGAATGAGAAAAGGGGAGGGGAAAATGGATTAAAATGGAGAAAATTACTTCTGAACAATTCACACATGTTTGTGCATCACTCATCAAAGGCAGCATTTTAAAAAGGTTAACACCTTGGCAGAGTTAATTGCTGTTCTTCCTCTTAAATTCCAGTGTAATTTCTGATTTCTTCCTCTGTTGTTGATCTTTCAGCTAAGTTGATTTTAAATAAAACAAATATTTGTGCTGGTAAAGCCCAATGTTTTAGTAAAGCAAAGCAATTGAAACTTCCTTGTGTAAATATTGAAGGAAAGCAAAGCAAACAAACCCAGAAACTCACATGGCTGAAGGAAACTGCCTTAAAACCTGAGGAAGGCAACTTCATATCCAGAACCTGGATGTTGATCATTTAATCACCAGGTTGAGGGATTTTGTGTATGAAATGCTTTTCCTCAGCTGCTGGGCTCCTGGGCCTCGAGCTCTGTTATTTGCATGGATGGAGGATCCTGAGAGGCTTGGAATTCCCATGGGAATGTCACCTGTCCAGGCTGGGGAAGGCAGGTGAGTGCTGTTCCTTCCCAGGTGCTCCAGCAGCACCTGCTGTGCCAGGGCTTGCCAGGCCAGGAATGCAGGAATGTCTGTCTGTCTCAGGGCTGGAAATGTCCCTCTGTCTCAGGGCCGGGAATGTCCCTCTGTCTCTGGCTGTGGCAGAGCAGGGGCAGCAGGGACAGCAGGAGCAGCAGGGACAGCAGGGAGGTGCTGTGTGCTGAGCAGTTCCACTGCAGGGACACAAACCCAGCTCAGTGCAGCTGCTGCTCCCAGGGACAGCCCCCAATCCAAAGTGACACCGAATCCAAAGGGATTTACAGCTGTCAGTGCTCTGCTCCACTGGGCTGTGCACAGGAATATGGGAACATGCAGAGTTGTGCTCCTTGGCCATGAACACCTCTTCCCATATAGTTTATCTATTTTGTTTTATATAATTTTATTCTAGATTTTATTTTAGATGCATTTTCTTTTGCTGGGCAGAATGGAGAAGGCAAGATCCAATTCTCTGAAGATACTTGGGGAAAAATTATCTGTCTTTTCAAGTTGCCTCCCTTCTCCGTGAGCCTTGACAGCCTTTAAAGTGCAGGACTTCAGGTGTTTCCTCGTGGCACATCTTCCTCCAGGCACATTTCCCCGTGTGAAGGAAAGTTGCAGTTTTTCACTGTAAATAAGCACAGCTCTGTGGAGCTTGGAGTGCAGTGGCTTTGAAGTGGTAATTGTGCAGAGCAGGGGGAGGTGGTGGAGGGAACAGCACTGGGGCTGTGCCGGTGGGGAGAGAACAAACACCTGGGCAGCTGCTCCTGCAGCTGGAGGGATTCCCAGGGAAACAGCCAAAACCAGTGTGGGAATGGAGGGGAGACTCTGGGGAGCTGCTGCTCCAGCTGGAGAGGAAACTACAGGGATCTTCTGCACCAGGAGGCAAAGTGGTGGCTCAGGGACACACCAAAGCTGAGGAGAGCAGGGCAGAGTGGGGCTGCAGCCAGGGAAGGTGTCCCTGAGTGTCACTGGAGGGGCCAGGCTGAGGGCTCAGTGCCCAGGGTGTCCCTCCTGTCCCACGGCTGTGCCAGGCCCCAGGGAAGGTGTGAAGGTCCTCCCCCTCTGCAGGTTGTGCAGCCTGAGGTGAGCAAGCACATTTTGGGGGTGTGCAGAAGGAAACAACACTTCTGGGTCGTTTCCCTATCAATGCCCTGCCTGTTTCCAGAGGAGGGATAAGGCCCAGTCATGGTGCAGGGATGGAAAAGAAAAGACTCCCTGGCTGTGTAATTCTGGCTGCTCCCCTCATGCTGATGGGAGCCCAAAGCAGAGCATGGAGGCACCAGCCAGAGGACACAAAGAGCCAGAACAACTCCTCTCTCCTGTGTCATGCTCTGCTGCCTTCAGTAGAGCCTTCAGTCTCTGCTGGGTCCCTGACCTCCTTTCTGGGCACCAGCAAAGGCACTTGCTCTGTGATTTATCTGCTCCAAAGGCACGTGTGAGAGAGCAGATACAGGATTACACCAGCTGAAAGGAGCAAGGTTCACTTATCTTATGATTAAATATAGTGTGAGACAGTCATTTTTATAAGTTAAAGAGCACTAGATTGAGATCCATTCATCACAGATTAGCTGAGGTTCTTCCTTGAAGGGGCTCATTGAAATGTATGTGATGTTCATTGTTGTGTGAGATGCTGTTTAAAACTTTTAACAACAAGATAAAAGCTTGTGACTGGGAGAAAGAACTGCTGTCATTGCTGGATTTAATAAATCTTCTGCAGGGACAACAAGGCTGAGATAAACCCAGACAAAGCCTCTTGCTTGGGAGTTATTTTGGCAGGTGGAAAGGAAGGACATTCTGTCATTGTGGTTGGGACTGTGCACGTCACTGGGCTGCTGGAACCTTCCTGGGAGCCAGAGGAGAGCCTTTGTCATTGCCTGGGCACAGCCAGGGACTGGCTGGGGGGCAAAGGGCACCAGAAACCTCCAGCTGGCATTGGGATAATTGGTTTGGGGTTTTCTAATAGGTGGAGATGAAAACCAGCAGATAAATACATTTTGTACTGTAAATGAAATAATCCTTAAAAGCAGTTCACCTCAAAAGAAAGCAGCTGGGCTAGATGGAAAGTTCTGGCTGATTGTAGACAAGTCACCAATAAAGTGCTGGTTTGGAGGAATTTTATAGTGTGAGGGTGTCAAATTCCTGCGTGGTTCAGCTCCTACACCCCTGGGAGCCCCAAGGAAACACAGCCACAATCCCCTGGTCTGTGGCACAAAGAGCACATAAATTCTTCCTTTTTGTCCCTGCTTTGTCCCTGAGATTAAGGAGGATTTTTGCCAGCTCTGGAGGACAACAGGAGCATCAGGGAAGATGAAAGGAAAGCAAACTCTGCTTCAAACACCCTCGATGGATCTGGCAGTGGGATCAGACCTGGAACTGTCAACACCTGCCCAAGACCTGCTCAAGATTTGGTCCAAACCAAGAGGTATCAAATAAAGGAATGAGCAGAAGCTGACAAGAGCCCACAGAAGCCATTTAACAGGGATCACCTCTTAAACTGGGATTTTTACCTCGGTGCTGATGAGCAGGAGAGGAGCAAGGCACTGATGGGTGCTGCTCATCAGCCCTTGTGCTGAGCATTCTGAGTGAGGGGGCTGGAAGGGAAGGCTGAACCTGTCCCCTGCAGGTCCATTTTCTGCACAGGCTCTGGGGTTGGGTTTGGACATTCTACACAGCCAAATCTACTACAGGCACCAAAAACTGGAGGGAAAAATAAAGTTGAGATCATTCTTAAGGGGAAAAACAAGGGAATATTCTTCTAGAGTGGTATAAAATAACAGCAGTTGCTGAAAATAGAATTTACTGAAAATCAATGTGTGGTACAAGTAGAACAGAATCACAGAATCATTAAGGTTGGAAAAGACCTCCAAGATCATCAAGTCCAACTTTCAACCACCATGTCCATCAGCCTGATGCAAAATGCCACATCTCCTTTTGTGAACTCTTCCAGGGATGGGGATGCCACCACTTCCCTGTTCCAGTGCTTGACCAATCTTTCAGAGAATAAATTTTTATTAATACAAAATGACCATTGAAATAAAATATTAATTTAATTTATTATTGAATTGTAAAATTCAATTGTTAAAATCAAATCGTTGTTGAGATTATTGTTTATTAATAATAAATAATTATGGCTGCATCAAGGACAGCAAGCAGCCAACCCTGCTCCCCCTGGAGCTCCACATGGGACAGAAATAACCCTGCAAATGCAGCTGTGCTGCCACCTGCCCCCATAACCCTTCTTTCTTCCCTCCCCAGTACAAATTGAATGAAGCTCTGATGATTGGCAAGCTCACAATGGAACAGGGAATTGAAGTTGGCAGCCCCAGATGTGGGAGGTGCAAGTTCAAATCCATTTGCTCCGAGTGTGGGCTGAGGGTGAATAATGAGCAGAAACGAGCCCAGAGGGCACAGCCCAGATCTCTGGGGACCCTGGGTTTGTAACCTGCATTCAGCCACCCTCAACACACCCCAAATTTGCTTTCTGAAGTGGTTTTGGGAAAGGCCTGGGACACCGAGGGCTGGCGATGGAATTCTGACTCCACGGGAGCCAGAGGCAAAGCAGTGCCAAGCTGGATGGGAGCAGCACCTCACCCCTCAGCTCTTATTAATCTATTAGAAAGCATATTAATTATGCCACTAGCACAAAAAGCAATTATCAAAATATTTTGTTAAACATCTTAAAAAAATGTTATTTACCAAAACCCACTCAACTGTATCAAAGCCTTGACAAAAAGCTCTCTTAGAAATTAATAAATATGTTTGATTAGCACTTTCATGGATGCACAGATCCTGCATATGGGAGCATTATAGTGCATTTAATTATATATAAAGGCAATTAATGTCACAAATTAAGACTAAGCTCTGACTCGGGCTAAATAATTGTCATTATCTATCATACAGCATGCCCAGAAAGCTTAACTGTGCAATGATTTTTATGAACAATAAACTTGGCATTTGCATACCAAAACAATTTGGTGTAATTCACTCTCAATAATAAACGGCAACAAAAAAAAATCACTCCCATTCTTGGGGAATTTCTTCCTTTCACCATCACAGGGGCGTTTTTCACAGCGCGTTCATCACGATGAGCGGGAACATTTCCTGCCTGCAGCTGGGTGCCCCAGCGGAGTCCGGGGGCGAGGGGATGCTCCGGCCCCGCGCCCCGCAGCGGGGGCACTCCCGATCCCGGATCCTGGCCCTGGATCTGTCCGCAGGCAGGGCAGGGAATCCTTCACCTGTGGAGCGGATCTGTCCAGGGGCAGGGCAGGGAATCCTTCACCTGTGGAGCGGATCTGTCCAGGGGCAGGACAGGGAATCCTTCACCTGTGGAGCGGATCTGTCCGCAGGCAGGGCAGGGAATCCTTCACCTGTGGAGCGGATCTGTCCAGGGGCAGGGCAGGGAATCCTTCACCTGTGGAGCGGATCTGTCCAGGGGCAGGACAGGGAATCCTTCACCTGTGGAGCGGATCTGTCCGCAGGCAGGACAGGGAATCCTTCACCTGTGGAGCGGATCTGTCCGCAGGCAGGACAGGGAATCCTTCACCTTTGGAGCGGATCTGTCCAGGGGCAGGGCAGGGAATCCTTCACCTGTGGAGCGGATCTGTCCAGGGGCAGGGCAGGGAATCCTTCACCTGTGGAGCGGATCTGTCCACAGGCAGCGCAGAGAATCCTTCACCCTCGGAGCTGCAGGGCCCGCGGGCTCCTCCCTGCCCAGCAGCAGCAGCAGCAGCCGCGGGTCCCCGCTCGGCGCAGCCCCCGCTCCGGCTCCGGCTCCGGCTCCGGCTGCAGCAGCCACACCGGGACGGCCTGAGCGGGAACAGCGGGAACAGCCCACCGGCTCCGCTGCCCAAACTGGGGACAGCGCTGCCGGGACGGAAATGTGCAGCCTCAAGTGCTCCTGCACAGCTCCCGGGTGTAAAACTCCCCTGGCAGGGACCAAACCGGCACAGAAACTCCAGTGTGCAGGGACCAAACCAGTACAGAAACACCAAACCAGCAAAAAGACTCCAATGTGCAGGGACCAAAACAGCACAGAAACACCAAACCAGCACAAACACCAAACCAGTACAGAGACTCTGCAGGGACCAAACCAGTTCAGAAACTCCAGTGTGCAGGGACCAAACCAGTACAGAAATACCAAACCAGTACAGAGACTCTGCAGGGACCAAACCAGTACAGAAACCCTGCAGGGACCAAACCAGTGTAATGACACCAGCGTGTGCTCAGTGGGGAATGAGATGAAGCTGTTGTGGAAACAATGGTAACACTGCACTGATGCTAAGTGCAGCCAATTGTAAAATAAAAGACTCTAAATGGAGTTAAAGGCTCGTGGTTTTGTATTTGAAAAGGAGCTGTGTGGGTGTTAATAGTGTGGTGTAGTTTGTGAAATAAAAATAAAAATTGATCCACGGTGCAGAGTGCAACATCTTCACCTCCTGTCAGCTCTTCAACCAGAGCCTTGCTGGGCTCAGGGACTTGCTTCAGTATAATGCATAGAAAGAGGAGGTGGGGCTGATAAAAAAATTACTAATGCATTCATATTATTAAATGTTAAAAAAAGATTAATACAACCAGCATGATTATGTGGTGATTATCTGTTCTGTTTGTGTATGCAGCAGGAGGCTCTGCCTGGAATGGGGTAAAACAACTCCAACAAGACCCTGTTTGCAAAGCTGTCAGAGCTGGATCAGGGGGGTCACGCTGCTTTTGGGGTGAATAATGCTGAAAGCGGCCTGACTCATTAATCCCAGAGTTAAATATCCTGAGAGGGAGTGAGGATGTGTCAGAGCTGCTGGAGTACCCAATAAAGGCACAAAAAGAGCCCCTGCTGATCCAAAGGGATGCAAAGCTGCTGAGCTGACACAGCCTGGACACATCTGAGAGTGCAGCCTTCGTCCTGCAAGAGCCCAGTCCCACTTCTTAATGGCAGGGACTCCTAATGGACCCTCTGGAATGTGGACACTCCTCCCTGGAGCAGGGATGGTTCTCGAGGCTGAGCTGGAGATTTGCCCACAGTCCTTGGTCTGGGTGAGTAACATCCACCTCTACTTAACTGGGATTGCTTTAATACTGCTTAAAGAGAGTGCACTTTGCTGTTGTACTGCCTTGAGTAGTAAAGAATTCTGATTAAGATCCTTTTGTCTCATCATTTTCCTGATAAATCATTTTATATAAATCTACCTGGCTTGCCACCCCTCACCCTGCAGGGAAAGGCTGGGTTGGAGTCAGTAACACCTGTACAGTCTGTCAGACACAAAGGGCTGGCAAAGTCTGGGGCTGAGGTTGGACCCAGCTGCACCCTGACTCCTCTCTGAGGAGTTTAGGATGCTGGGGGTCCTTTCTGCCCCTCATGACTGGGCAGGAGGGCTTCCCAAAACCTGGGGGCTTTGCCTGGGGCTCACAGGCTGCCCAGGACATGTGTATGTGACACAGAGCTGTGTGTGTGGATAACACACTGATTTATCTATGTGTATATGGAGAGACCTTTAATGCATCCAGGGTCACAGCAGGGGGACAGCCACCACCTGCCTCTGCCTGCACCAGTGCCACCAGTGATCCCACTGGGAGGGCACCAGTGAGGACACAAATCACAGCCAGCACATTCCATGTGGCACTTTATGCAAGGAAATATTGCCAGGCTTTTCCTGCCAGCTGGATTTACTGATGTTCTCAGGCTGTGATCCAACTAGGAAAGGTTCAGGGTGGATAAATCCTGTAAGGCTGCCTTGGGTTAACCTGGAGCAAACCAGGGGGGAACAGAGATGTCAGGGCTGTGCACGATCAAAGGAAATGTGGCCCTGACTGCAGCCAGACAGGTAAAACATCAGGGCCAGCCTTCAGCAGAGCCTGCAGCTCACAAACCAGAACACACTTCCACAACTCCTATAAAAATAAAATAACCAGGAAAATGAAAGGCTCAGGATTTCTTCTCTGTGGGCTCTGATGCAACATGAGCTGGGAGAAGAAATTAGAAAACCTTAATTCCCCATTGCTCCCCCTCAGCAGCACCATTCCCTCTTTCCATCTCAGTCCCTTCACCAAAATAAAGTGAAAAAAACCTCAAAACCCCTTTTTTTTTTCCATTCAGAAAAAAAGACAGTCTTTGAGCAAGAAACATTTCTTTGATGGACAGGTCAAAAGCTCTGTCCTTGTGCTTGTGGGGAAAGGAAAATGCTGCAGCACCTCTGCCTTCATTATTAGCTGGGCTGGTAATTAGTTTCTGGCTAAGAAAGCCTTTACCTGGTGGAGTCCCATCTGCTGTAGCTGTGGCCCTCTCTGAGGTGCAGGAGCATCCCCGGCCGTGCCCTGCAGAGGCAGGCAGGCTGTGACACCCGGCTCTTCATCTCTGTGCCGTGGCCCTGTCGCAGCTGTCACAGCTCCTTTTGACGCTGATTAACTTCATCAGTGTAATTGATCAAGTTGTCTGGAGAAAATGGGAGCCTAAATACCTTCCCCAGGATCCGCCAGAGCAGCTGAGCTGTGGTTGCCATGCCGAAGGAGGTGCAGGTGCTGCGCTGCAAAGGGAATGAGTTTCCTCTCACCTCTTGCCTCAACTTTCCCCTTTCCCTGCCCCAGCTCACCCAGCCCGTGCCTGGCAGATCGACTCTGATTAATTGCTCACTTAATTACCTTCTGGCACGCTGTTGAACGTCCTTCAAAGGCACCAGCAGCCTCAGGAGCTGAGAGCAGCTTTGGGGCCATCAAACAGAGGCAGGAGGCTGGCACTGGGCGACTCCAGCTCGGCTTTGGGGCTCTCACACATCTTTGAAAGTGCCTTCCAGGCACCTTCCCCCTGCAATCAGCTGCCAGCTCCCCCAGGACTTCCTGCAGACCTGCTCCTCGCGCACGAGTCCCTCCGGGCCGCGTTTTTGGGTGTCTGGCAACGTCACGAAATAAATGTTAAGTCACAAGGGGAAAAGGGGGAGGGAACAACTGAAAAAATATATTTATTGGAGTAAATAAAAAAAAGTTAACCAAAATCCTTTATTGATACATTCTTGGATAATATCACAGGATCGAGAGAATGGAAAGGGAGGGAGGAGGTTGCGGCAAAGATTGGTTTCACTAAATTGGCACATAAGCAGCAAGATTAACGAAATTACTTATTACAAACAGTATAAAACATACATGCTTCTGTAAGTCCTTATCACACTGGTCAATCGTGGTGGGGCATCAACAAAGAAAAACCTCAAGACATGTAAAAGCCATATTCTTTCCTCCAAATATCATAAGAATCATTGAAATTATTGCAAAATAGTCATATACCTTAAAGAAAAGAACAAAATAGAACACAAATACAAATATCAAACATAAATTATTAACATGTACCATAAAATACATTACTGGCATGCATTCCAAAGATCAAGACCTCTACTAAAACTCAGCAAAAATCCTTCCTGCTTCCTCTGCAGCCCGTCGGAGGTGTGAAGGGGGGACAAACTTCGCCAGCACAGTTTTTGGTCTTTAAATTCATTTTTTTGTTTGTTTGTTTGTTTAGTTAAAAAAAATAAGGTATATGGATTGCAGTGATACAAGAGTAATAATACAAGTCATGTACAGAGGTCTCAGATCCTCAGTGGTCGGTTGGTTTGGGAAGTGCCGAGAGCACGGGGCCTCGATGAAACTGTGCATCCAAAAAACAAACAGCGACCTCGGAACGACATGGATGGCAATATGCAAAAATCCTCACAAACTGTACAGAGAGTTCAAAAACTTGCAGTCTGGAAGTACATAGAAAGACAGAAATAGCCCCTTAGAGTCCAGAGCAGCCGAGCGCAGCCGGCCCGGGGAGACGCTCCTGTGGCGCGGCCATGTCGGCCCTGAGGCCGTGGAGGCCCTGAGGCCGTGGAGGCTCCAAGGCCATGGTGGCTCCAAGTCCATGGTGGCCCCAAGGCTGTGGTGACCCCAAGGCCGTGGTGGCCTCAAGGCCGTGGTGGCCCCAAGGCTGTGGTGACCCCAAGGCCGTGGTGACCCCAAGGCCGTGGTGGCCCCAGGTCCATGGCAGCCCCAGGCCCATGGTGGCCCCAAGGCCGAGGCCAGGCCAGCGCCGTCCGGAGGCGGAGCGATGGAGGAGACTCCGGGAGCAGCCCGGAGCACGGGGAGCTCCTCTGGCCGCCCGGGCAGCGCCGGCCCGGTGCCCCCGGGACCCCGCGGGGGCTGGGCGAGGCGGGCGG
>VZRX01011900.1:2235-16366 GCA_013398075.1 Notiomystis cincta
AGAGAAACGAAAAGAAAGGAGAAAAGAGAATGGCAAGGAGAAAGGCAAGGCAAGGCAGGCAGACCCCACCACCAGGAGTGTGGCCGCCACCCTGCCTGCCTGTGTGAACTGCACACAGTGCTGTCCCCACGGCTGGGGAACAGGGGCTCAGCCTCTCAGTGCAGCAGGTGCCCAGAGAGGCTCTGGGGACACTCCAGGTGCCCCCAGCCCCTGCTCCCTCCCAGCCAGACGTGCTGAGCCCCCCTTTCTCCCACTAGGCCATGTCTCCAATCCTTGCTTTTATCCTGGTCCTGTTAGCCAGTCCTACTGTACTGAAGGTTAATGTCAAAATTGATAAAAGATGCAGTCAAGCAGATGAGGCAGCGAGAGGAGTATCTGCAGCAAGAAATAACTTGGCTCCTGCAAGAGACTGAGGGGAGCAATTCCATGAAGGAAAGCCAGCTCCTTTCTGGACAGCAGCTGCAGTGGCTGCCCAGGCTCACCGAGGCTGTTCTGCTGCCCATGGGCAGCAGGTCAGGAGATGGACACGTGGCTCTGCCAGGTTCAGGAAGCAGCAGCGATCCGGCAGCCACGAGAAGGTCTTCAGGGAAAAGTTCAGCAGCCAGAACAAAGTCAGTGAGCACAAGAAGGTCGAGGGTGCAGGCCATGGTGTCTGCACTTTGGCTGTGCCCTCCACAACACTGAGGGGGGCAGATCCAAGGTGAGGCTGGACAGGGCTGTCAGGAATCTCATCCCGCTGGGAATGTCCGTGCTGACTGCCAGGTGTCAGACTGGATCATCTCTAAACATCCCTTCCAACACCCACCGTTCTCTGGTTCTCTTGATTCTAAAGCAGGACCTGCCCAGCGTGTGAAGGACAGGCCAGCACCACACAATCCCCATTCTCTCACGAGGCAACACCACCAAGTTCACACATGGCACCAGAGTTTAATGACTCCAAAGGCCCTTCACTCACTGCCACCCCTCTGACAAGCAATTCTAAATAACTTCTTACAAATAAACACAAAGAACACATTCAAGAGCTGGAAATTGAATTTATAAACCACTTAGGAGTCCAGCAGAGTAAAGAATTCTGGCAGTATTTTGATGTGTGTTTCTGTAAGAGTGTGGAGATTTATTCTCCATCAACATACAGCTTCAAGTGTGTATTACAGGCTTTGGATTCCCACAGACTGCTGTTTTCTAAGCGAAGTTGGAAGTGCTATCAAGGCTGAGGGTGTTTTTGTCACTGGAGTAACACAGTGTTGGTAAAGTCATGTAAAAGCTGCAGCTTTTGTTCCTCATTTTCATTCCCTCTTAATTCTTGTTTCTCTAACTTTGAATTTCACTGTGAAATTCAGGAATCGCAAGAACAGCAACGTCCTGAAAGAATAAATTCTTGAAATTCATGTGACCTACAGGCTTTGGTAAGTTTTCCTTAATATTTTAGGTTGTCACAGTGAGAACATGTTTGTCAGGCCTTATTTACCAGGCCTTAGCCGAGATACACATCAGATTCTCCTATTAGCTGGAGTGGGGGTGCCTGATAGGGTATCAAGGTTTCAAGATAATTAACCATGTAATTTTTTTTTTTCCTGCCCTGTGGGCAGGGAAGCACGTTGGAGGGGCTGTTTGCATCGATGGTTCTGGTGGTGCCCAGGTGGACAAGAAGGCCGATGGCCCCTGGGCTGTCCCAGCCGTGGTGGGCAGCAGGAGCAGGGCAGGGACCGTCCCTGTGCGGCCACTGCTGAGGCCACAGCTCGAGTGCCGTGTCCACTGCCGGGCCCCTCCCGACAGGGACCGAGGGGCTGGAGGTGTCCAGAGAAGGTAATGGAGCTGGGCAAGGGTGTGGAGCACCAGGAGCAGCTGCGAGACCTGGTCACAGGCTGGACTCAATTTTATCTCAGAGGTCTTTCCCAACCTAATTCACGCTGAGCACACAAATCATTTCAACGTACTTCAAGTCTTTACTAACAGATACGCGGTGCCTGACGGCTTGTTAGGTCTGTGAGGTTTAAACACACCACGTAATCAGCCACTCTCTCCCCACCCCCTCTCGTCATGCCGCCAACGTGGCACTGACGGCTTCCCGCCCGCGCCGCCGCCTTTATATGCCTGCGGAGCGAACCAAGCTGAGGGCGGAGGACGGGGGTGAGCTCCCCCCCGCCAGGGGCCGTTGGACCCGGCCGCGAGAGACGTGGCAAGGCTCAGCGGCGGCGGCGCGGAGGATGCTGGGAGTTGTAGTTCGAGGTAGCGTCGGCCGCGGCCTCCCTTCGTGTATCCCTGAGACGAGAAAGGCCGGGAAGAGAAAGGACGGGACGGAGGAATCGAGCTCAGTGAGGGCGCTTTTGGCGGCGAGAGGAGGCGCCGCGTTGTGACCCGTCGTGCCCGGCGGCGGGGAGGAGCGGCCGGAGGGCTGGGCCGGGCGGTGCCGGGGCCCGGAGCGGCTGCGGGAGGTGCGGGGCTCGCTCCTCGTGTTCTGACCCGGCGCGTCCTTGCGGGGCTGCGGCGGCTCCTGCGCTCCGTGTGCTGCCAGTGCCGTGCTCCGAGGCTCGCTGTGAGGTGAGGGTCGGGCAGCGGCGCTGCGCAGAATTCCGGAGGGATTTATCCCGGTGCCGTCCGGCTCCTCCGGCCCGGCTCCCTCCCGCACGCCGAGTTCGGGTGCCGGGTTGTTCGGAGCCTCGGGGCGCTGAATTCCAGCCCTGCAGCGAGGAATGGGAGTGCTGGTCCTGGTAAAATTATCTGCGGTTTCATCCCCGCCCTTGGGAATCTTAGTGCTGAATGGGAAGGGTGCTTCAGCAGCTCTTTATTATATTGTCTCTGGAGGAATTATTTGCTCTTCATGGGATTTGTTTGGTTTTATTAATACGTGAAAAATAACCCATTGTTTTGGGAAAACACCTTTGAAAGTGCTGGAGCTGTTGCATCACATTCTGTGATGTCCATACCCTGTAAATTTTGGGGTACAGGAGTGGTTGGTGCAAATTGTTGGGATGGGCTGTTCCTTTGGTGGTGTTAATTGGTGGCTGGCGTTACTTATTTGTAGCAATAAATTCCCACTTGTGACCGTAGCGTGGGAGGTTTTCCTGAAGGTTTTGTGGCACTGAAATATTTGATAGCAAAGGGAGGAGGGAAGGGGGGGGGCGTGGTCTGCCGCAATTCCTCGGGGCTGGCAATGGCGCTGAGAATGTGTGACAAAAAAAATTAATCGGAATTTTAATAGTTCTGATAAGGCCAGGCAGCCCTTGGGAAAGTGGACTTTGCTGGGTTTATGTGGATTCTGTCTGCACTGGTGACAAAGGGAGGTCAACAGCCCTTGCTGTCATGCCTGGTGTTTCCAGCTCTCCTGTGTTAGTTCTTATGCACACTGGTCAAAAGGATTGTTTGGTGTTCCTTTTTGGGTTTTTTTAAAGGTGAAAAGGTTATGCAGGTGTTGTGGTTAACATAAATTATGCTATGAATATAGAATCACAGAATGGTTTGGGTCGGAGGGGCCTTAAAGATCATTTTGTTCCACTCCCTGCCCTGGCAGGGATACCTCCCACTGTCCCAGGCTGCTCCAAGCCCAATGTCCAGCCTGGCCTTGGACACTGCCAGGGATCCAGGGGCAGCCACAGCTGCTCTGGCCACCCTGTGCCAGGGCCTGCCCACCCTCACAGTCAAGGATTTCTTCCTAATATATGATCTAAACCTACTCTCTTTTAGTTTGAGTATTTTTCACTATCTGCTGATAATTCAGTACATCATATTCTGCATTAAGGTATACCACAAAACGTGTAAACTAGCACATCTCACAGTTATTCCTTTTGTTGATCTTCTAGCTGATGTCACATCTTTGAAGTGCCCATATTAGCTTGGAGGAAGCACAACTTAAACCCAAAATAACAAAGAGCACAGTGCTATTTACCTGTTAAAGTCAGCTTCATTATGAATGGGAGGAAAGTTGACTTAGCTTCAGTTTCCTACTCTAAAAGCCTTAATCAGGAAAAGTTATCTGCCACATCAGTTTCAAGTCAAGGGATGACCTCACATACAGGTGCATTGTTTGAGGTGTGATATCAGTAAAGTCTCAGAAAACAGATGTAGGAGAGTTATGGGAGTTTGTTTTGTTGTGGTTTTTTTTTGTGTTGTTTTTTTTCCCCTCTTCTGCTTACCTCTCTTTAAGACTTTGGACTTTGGAACAAGTCATTCAGCACGAGGTGATTAAACTGATGGCCTCCCTGTGTGCACTTTCTGTGGCCTCATTGAGACTTTGTGTGTCCTTTGTGACCTGCCTGCATTTTCCAGACCAGAGGCTGAAGGAAGTTTTATCCCTTCGTGCCCCCCCTTCCTAAAGTGGGAAAAAAAGCAATGCAAGAGATCTTTCAGATGGAAGTTTTAAATATACTCAGGGTCCAGTTCTGGTTTGGTTTCATTTTTTTGAAGAGTTGTTGTCATTTTGTTTGATATTAACTGCACCTTAATCTGGACAGTTGCCACCATGTGCTTTGCCATGAGCTTGTCTGCAGCATGTCAAAACTTAATTAAAAGTTATGCCTACTGTGATTAAAGTCAAAAAGTTTAGTGGCATTTCAATTTAGCATTCCAGCTTAGTGGTTATGTTTCATTTTAGGCTCTATTTAGAGAGCAGTTTTCCCTCTTAGTATACTTAAAATACATTGTGGCTTCTTTTCTGTGGGTTTCTGGGGTTTTTTTTTGTTTGTTTGGGGTTTTTGGTTTTGTTTTTTTTTTACTAGCAGGAGCACCTAATGGAATTGAAGAAGGGATCAATTAAAGATGACTGAAAATACACCTCATAATCAGCTCTGAAGTATGGCTGATTTTAGATAATGTGTTTTTATCCACATGAAATTTGCTCATCTCCATTTGTAGGTAATCTTATCATTAGCTGTGAATTTCTGTATTTTAGAGTAATAACCTAAAGAAAGCTTTTGAAGTGTGGTTAAGGCATTAAGATTATTGCAAAATATTAGCACAAATATAATTACTTTCTGTTAAACTACAGTGAAAAGATGAATAATTTGCCAGGTAAGCCTTCTAGTCCCTAAATCAAATTATTTACTTCCTGCTTTTATCATGAGCCCTGTTAAAAATTTCAGTCAGACCTTTAGCCTGGTTTTCCATTCAGCATACACAGCCTAATTCCCTAGTTTGGGAATTAGGTTAATGGATGAGGTTCAGGCTAGTGAGAATCAGTAGGAATAGTTCTAGAGATGGATTTTGTGGGTGTATTCTATTTTCTGTATTTTCTTTGTGTAATATGAGGGTTTAGCATCATCTCTATAATGTCTTCCTTGTGCTGAAAAGGGCTTTTTTTTTCAACCAAATAATTAACCAAAGCAAAACAAAAGTCATGCTTCTGCTTCCTAAATGGATTGTTTTAGGGATAAGTGATCACTGGAAATACGATTTTTCTGTATTTCTCTTTCCCATGTCCCTTCTGTTTTTTTGTTTCCATATAAAAGCAAACCAGGAATTTCTTCTACCAAAACGTGGCATTATCAAATTTGCAGTTTCTGGTCTCAAATCACTAGATGGCAGTACTGATATTGTTTTCACCTAATTCCACGTTCTTCACTTTCCCTGTCTCTGGGTTTCTCTTTTGCCCCTTCAGTTTAGCAAACCAAAATGTTGTAGTTTGCAAGAAGGCACAGAAGTCACTTCCTTTGGAAGTTCAGCTGAGTTTTCAGGTGCTCCCTGTTTGAAATTACATGTTTGTGGCTTGGATTATGAAGATTTATTGCTATAACTTCTGGGTTTTTTCACAAATCACTGAAAAGATAGCCCAGTTCTGCACCCAGCAGTCATTAAGGAATTGCAGCCTGATCCTACTGGGAATTTTTTTCCCTGCATCCCCTGTAAGAGAAGTTGGGAACCCCCACTGGAATCTTTGCAGAGGACTGAACACTGCTAGTGGCTTTCTTGGGTCTTTTTTCCATTGTGTTCTCCTTCCACCCAAATGCTTCCCCATTCCTCACACACAGCTGGTTTTGGGTAAGCCCTTTATGTTCATATATATCCTGCAGGAAAATTTTGATAATCTGTGGTGCTGGATTATTTCAACATGATGGGCTGTTAGCTTCAGGTTACCCATTGTACTTTCTGATTTCCTTTTGCCTATTACCCATGCCTTGTCTTTACCCTTAATTTTTTTCTTTAAATTATTTACTTTTTTCACAAAGCAGTACCTGCAGACCGCACCTGGATTATGTTAAGAAAATCAGTGTACAGAAAGCTGTTGTTTGTGCAGGTTCTATATTAGTCAAGACATCACTTAATTCAGTTTCATATGGGACTTTTACAGTATTTCAGCAACTGACAAGATTTTTTGCACATTTGTGATTGCTGTTTCTGTTCTTAATCTTTCCTCTTGCAAAGTTAATAGAGAAAAACAGCTACAGAGTTATTTATATTTCTGCTAATTCCTGATTTTCTGGATGTCAGGTGACTTCTTGGGGGTTGCTCCTTCTCCCTCCCCCCAGCACTACCACTGTAATAGGTTTCTGAAGCTGTGCAAAATCCTTGCACAGGGTTTTTGGAAACTTTACCAGTCATTCTGCATGGCCACAGAATTTATTTTAAGTAGCAAGAACCTCTCACCAGCTTTTAATCATGGCATTAGGTGAAATCAAGCAGCAGATGGGAAGAGCCTTGAAAAAATGTTTCTAGGTTTTGGTCAGTGATTACTTTAATTGCACAATGGAAAGTTCTTCCATGCTTTGCAGTGTATAACTAGAAAATAACTTCAGAAATAACTCTGTGCAGAGGAATGTAAACCCCTGTAGATTGATTAAAAGTCAAAACCTTAATACTGCAAATTCTTGCCCTTAGTAAAATTTAATGGGAGCCTCTTCATTTCTTTTCTATGGGATGATGAGATGTACTTGGCAAGGACAGGCTGTTCCCCACCAGGCAATTACTGACCCTTTCATCCCATCTGAAGGGAAGCCCTTAAGTGAATTAGAGGTGCTCAGAACTCAAAATCCATCTGGCATAAGAATTTCTTGAGGAGTGCTGCTCATAAGCCACGTTTACTTTGCTTTCCATGGCTGGGCTCAAGCATTTAATCCTGAATCACTTAATGCAAATCATACTTGATCTGTCAGAGGGACTGTGGTTTCTGCTGCGTGATTTTGATGTTTTCATTTGTTTTTGGAACTCTTAGTGCACTTGTCAAGACTGACATTGATGTCCTGCTGTCTGGATTTTTCAGTTTGGTAATAATAGTGATTTTTCTTTCACATAAAACTAAGACTTGTATGACACCTTTGAAACAACAGTGAGGGAATGAGGAATTTTTACTTTTGTTTTTTAAACAGAGGAAAGCCCCTGTATTTTTGTAAGTGGAGTTCTTTTTTATATACTTGTCAGTATTTTTATTCAACTTCTTATCTAAGCCTTTTCCTCTGAGAATTCTTAAAGGGAATAAGCTGGCAGTCATCGGTAGCCACTGATGTAATGGATATGGTGGAAAATGTTTCGAGCCCGTCTATTTTTCATTTACATAATTACTTTATACAGGAATTTTATTTTGGTAAAATTACCTTAGGGACTGCTAGCTCAGAGAGTGATACAGGTGGCTTACCAGACTTGTGAGGAAGCAGGATTTTTTGTAAGTTGCTGCTGCACTGAAGAATGAAAAATCTCCTGGTGTTCATGAAAATCTTAATTTTTCCGCTTTTCTTCTTCTAAGCCCTTTTGCATTAATTAAGAATTGTTAAATAAGCATACAAGTTTATTTTTTTAGAAGTAGCGTATTTTAAAGGTTTATTCAAATTTTGCAGAATATTCTGGCCTTCAAAAAACAAAACAAAGCCTACAATTACTTCCACTTCTGATAACATGACCAGAGAAGGGTGGTGTATGGATTTTACAGGAGTTGGCTGTACTGGAAAACTAGGTATAAATTAATTTCATTATAATTTCAGTCATGCTGGAAGCAACAGGTCCTGAATTTGCATTACCACAGCTCAACAATGCAGCAGAATTGTACCCTGTAGTTAAGTTTTCTCTTCAGTGGGATATGGGCTTTGTGATGTGTAATTTCTTCTCTATTATTACTCTTCTAAGTACCACCAGTATATTTTGGAAGCAGTAGCTGAGCAGGCACAGTAAGGTTTCTAGAAAGAGTCTTGGAGTCTGAGGTATTATCACAGTGCTAAAAATAAAGAGAAGACACAGGAGAAGGGGGACACACTGGATAATTTTGTACTAAGCCAGTGGTTTTCTTTTTTTTTTTTTCTTTTTTACCTAGAGTTGACCTTTGAATTATCTGCTCTGTTCAGGAATGTTAATAACTGTGTTGTGGCCTTCTCATTCCAATTCAAAATCTTTCCCCTTGTTTCTCAAGATGCACTTTATTTTTTTTCTTTTCCCTCACAGCTTTTTGTAGCTGAAGGAAGATGATGGAAGAGAGTGGGATAGAGACGACCCCACCTGGCACCCCCCCTCCAAGCACAGCAGGGGAGGCTGCTGCTGCTGCAACACCTGTCACCTTAGGTACAGAAGCCTTTATTATGTCTTTCAAAGCACCACAGAAACAGTTGCAATCAGCTTAATTACAATTCTCTTCTCCAGGCTAATTGGAGGGATTTGAATTGTTGCTTAATCATGGAAATGGGCTCCTTATCTGCAGTACAGCTGATATCACACAGAATGTTTTAAACACTTTTTTTTTAATTCTTGAAACTATTTTAGGAAGCAATGTGGATGCACTTACGTTTTTTAAGGATGCAGGGCCAGGAAAATAATACCTTCCACTACAGTCCACAGTTAGATGAGCAGCATAGAAGGGAGTGAAAACAGATTTACAATCCTCTAGGAGACAGTGGCAAACCTGAATATCCACTTCTATTTTAATACTCATAGAATCCAAGAATGGTTTGGTGGGAAAGGACCTTAAAGATCATTTTGTTCTGCTCCCTGCCATGGTCAGGGACACCTCCCACTGTCCCAGGCTGCTCCAAGCCCAATGTCCAGCCTGGCCTTGGGCACTGCCAGGGATCCAGGGGCAGCCACAGCTGCTCTGGCCACCCTGTGCCAGGGCCTGCCCACCCTGCCAGGGAACAATTCTCCCTAATATCTGATCTAAACCTGTCCTTAACCAGTTTAAAGCCATTCCCCCTGTTTTGTCACTCCATCTCTTTGTAAAAAGTCCCTCCTGGTGTCTTGTAGCCTCTTTAGTATTGGAAGGTGCTCTAAAGTCTCATGTGTGTGTGGTAATCAGAGCAATTTCTCTGATTTTTTCACAATTCTGAACTCCAGATTTGAATACCAGATACTGAATTTTTTGGCATACGTGGTTTTGTTGAGTTAGACTTGTGCAATGTTTCTTGTCAAATGCTAAATTTAGGACAAATATACTGAGAAGATCTGCTCACAGCATTAAATAAATTCTCTAATGAAAGCAATTTATTTAATCAAAACTGTGGAAATGTAACCTCTTATGGAGCAGTTCCTTTAACTAGAATAAAAATGGATTCTGGAGTACATTTGCAGAGATGTTACCACACATGAAATGTATTCACTGCCTCATTCACAAACAAGCAAAGAAACCAGAGCCAGAAGTGCATAAAATGCTACAGGATGTCATCAATAAGATTAATTTTATAAAAATTATCTTTAAATAGTCGATTTTTTTACAGTATTTTGTACTGAGGTAGGGAGTGACCATGCAACATTTTATCTTTTTCTATATGGCACAGAGGTTTGCTGGCCACCAGTGGCAAGGTCTGTAAAAGAGTTCTTGAACTTGACATGGACATGATATTTTTTTTCCCCAAAAAGTGTCTCAGATTTGCTGATGTTTCCTGTGGTGACAAAAGGCTGTCAGCAGTGTACTACCTAGTTGATATTAAAAAAAAAAAAAAAGCACTCATAATTTTCCCCATCCAGGTAAAGGTGACATTTCAACCAGGAATGATACAAGAAGTGTTTTTGTAATAAAGTCATGTTTTTGAGAAACAGTTTCCAAAACTGATGTTTGGAAATACTTCCATCATTATTCATTCCTGCAGCAAAAACCAATGCAAGTGTTGCATAAAAACTGTCAGATCTGTAGACATCATCTTGCAAAGAGAATTTCCTGACCAGTATAAGCATCTCCCAAACCATTTCCATGGGATTTGAACACACTCTTTAAGAATATGAAAATGTAGCATGTTCATTTTGCAAGGGCAATTGATGGACACCAGGGAAGATGAAAATTTGCCAGCTCAATTTCAAGTAAAACTTGTGCATGATTTATGGGTGGGAGTGGAAAATGAATAGCATGGTATAGCAATGCCAACAAGGCACTTCCTCCATGTGGATCTTTGTGAGATGTCTTTTCCAGCCCTTAAACCCAAGTATCAGAATAGTCTGAATATAGAACCAGACCTTCAAATTCCTGCATCGTGAGGTGTTAAACCAAGATGTACAAATTACTGAGGTTTCTTCAGTTGCACCCAAGTTGCACCCTAAAAACTCACTAAAATTGTATTATATCATATGTTAACCATTATTAATGTGCTTTAATATTATATCGATACTATATAAACAAAAAAAATTTCCAGCGGACGCAAAATATGTTTTATACTTAGAAGATTTTTTTTTTCATTTGTCTTTCTCTCATCATTTTTAAATGTAGAAATTTCTGAGGCAGGTTTCAGCTCCTCTAAACTCAGCAGTTGAACACTAACTCGTCTTTTTAAGCTAATGACAAGTAGTGTCATGCAGGAAGAAGAGATATGTCTTACAAGACACTGTCCCCAAAGATTGAGTGCCATTGGGTACTGTATGAGAGCTCAAGCAGAAGTTTGAAATTCACTTTGAAGGAAAAAAAAACCCAGGCTGGTTCAAAAGTTATTTGTGAAATGTGTGAACAATTTTATAACTGAATCTCTGGGACTAAAGCTTCTAAAACTCTTTTTTTTCTCTCTCTTTTTTTTTTTTCTTTTTTCTTATTTTTGTAGCTTTGTCCAGCCCCCTTGCCTCACCAAGCATGCCATCTTCTCCTACCTACTCACCACCCTTGCCAGCTGGAGTGTCCCCAGTTCCTCCTCCCATGCTGACCTCAGCCTCTCTTCCACTTGTGCCTTCTGCCACCATTTCTGCAATTGCAGCACCCCAAAGCCCTGTCCCACCTCCTGCTGTCCCTCCAGCTTTTAGCACCCCCATGTCCCAGTTCTCTGCTGCTCCTCCCCTGAGCTCTGTTTCTGGCCCTGCTCTTCCTGCACCTCCCACTGGTCCCCCCATTTCAGGGTTTTCCATGTCTTCCACCTATGATATCACCAGAGGTCACGCTGGCCGAGCACCTCAGAGCCCACTGATGCCTTCATTTTCTGCACCTCCAGTCACAGGTAACTCTCTGTTTTCCTATTTGTGGGACAGGGTGGGGGATCTCCTGGGTGGCTGTTTCGTTTTTCTGGGTATACTTAATGAATCAGTTGAACTCAGAAGAAGGGATAATACACTTAATGTAGTTCTGCTCTGAAGAGAGGCTAATAGCCTTTAAAATACAGTCATGGTCTAAGACACAGAGTCCACTTTTAAGTTCTGGTGGCATTCAGGTTCACAGGAAAATCCTTGTCTGAGAACTTTTATTTTTGTTAACTTGCACAGCAGAGCCCTGCTGAAGAGCTTTTCTTTAGCTCAGAGAGCCACCTTCAACCATTATATTTCCCCACAATGACAATCACAGGCTGTAAACTCATAATTTTCAGGTTTTTGTTCTGAAAATCTGTCTCTAACAAGCTGTCCATCACATGACACCAGCTTCTATTTTATTGTTTCCAGCCACAAAATTGCATTGGGGTAGCTAAAAATACCTACCTTCCATGCAGGCAGTTGCTGTGGTTGCTGAACTGATGTCATTTTCAGCTTGTGGAATGGAAACTTGGCTCTTCAGCTGCAGTTGGGCCAAGCTTTTATTATTATTGGTGATACCTCTTTTAAGTAGTCTGTATTAGGAAAATGTCTAAAAAGAGCTATCAGTTGTGCAGCATAAAATAAAAATAACTTTCAATTAAGGCTAGTGTTGGAAAATCTGTTAAAATAGGCTTGAATAATGGGCCAAAGGGTCACATTTTATTTTTCTACTGTTTCAGTTTCTTTTGTTTTCCTTTAAAATATGTAAAGTATCCTCCTTTTCCTGCTACTATTAATTTCCAGCACTTGGTGTTAGAAAATTTCTTACTTTTCCTATTGCATGAGAACATTCCTATATCTTTGTTCAGAGACTAACACTTATCCCTCCCTTTACTGAGAGTTTATTATGAAAATTTGAATGCAATAAAAAGAACAGCTTTTAAATTAGTGTGATAAGAAAAAGAATAATTGTTTAACTTTGTACATAATGTACAGGCAGTCTCAGTTCTGTTAGCAGTTCTGCATTCATTAGATTTATTAGCCTTTAAGAATTGTTCTTGGGCCTACAAGAAGTGAGGTGAGTTAGCCTGGAATTGTTCTATTCTTCCTGCTATTTTCCTGTTAAACAATTGCATGTTGCTTCAATATAACAAATTAAACACTTGTGTTTTATTTTTCCCTGTTACAGGTGTTTTGGCAGATCCCATTACTCAACAGGCAACTTTCTCATCATCTCTGTCTTCTGGGGCTGGTTCTGCAATCACTTTTCCTGAGGAGCATGAAGATCCCAGAGTATCTACTGCCCAGAGTGGAGCACCTGCTGGAGGACTCTGGGGGTTTATAAAGGTATGGGAGTTTGTTACCTTCATGAGGAATTACCAGTTTGTACTGACTGTAGGAATACATGTTGTACTCTTTGAAAGAACACTTCTATAAATCATTTATTTTTTCCAGTCTCATGTGCAGGGTGGCTCTTTTTAACAGGGGTGTTGGCTGAAAGTATGCTTTTACTTTTTCTCTACACAGAAAAGAGGGGACTACAGAAATGCAGGTGTTCCAGGTTAATTTGTAGTTCTGTGCTAGGAACATGTGGTAGAACCTGTTACATATGTGTATGTTCTTGAACCAGATGAAATTTTAGAACTCCTTTAAGACCTGAAAGGCGATTTTTTACTTCACAAAGATTTTATGCAGAAAAAGCTGAGTCTGTTCTACCTTACCTGAATATCCAGTATATCCAGTTTATAACTTCCTAATTAACTGAGTTTGATTCCTGTGGGATGCAAGTCATGCTTGTTCTATAACAATCAAGTTACATTTTCAAGGAGAGACCTCTGTAAGTTTTAAATCACAGAGGAGTGTCTAAGGTATTTTGTAATATTATTCTGTTAGAAGGCATGGACTGTGTAGTGCAGGACAAATACTCCTTGTGATGCAGTCTAATCAGACAGAGGAAATAAGCAGCTAGTAGAATTTTATTAGCCTATAACCTTTCTGGAGCTGTTAGAAATGCTATATTTAAGTAGCATCATGAAGATAGTGGCAAAAATATCTGAGGGCTGTATATGAACACTGAGCTGTCTCCAGAGCAGCACCACATTCTGTCCCATCTCACACTGAATGTGAAGGAAGAATTACTGTCCCAGTGGGCTTGAAGGATTTTTCAGGGATTTTCAAACCCTTTTAAGCATGAAAACCTGGGAGAAAAAGTTGTGTGACATGGCAGACTAAACCCTCCCATACTCCAGTGATGCAGTCTTAATGAGGAAGATAATTTCTACTTTAGTACAGTGAGAGCAGAGTGGTCATGCTGCCATTTTCAGGGAGAAATGTCTTCTCATGATCATAAAAGCACATCTTCCTTCTTTCTTTAAGTAACAATATTTTCCTTTCAGTTGTTATATTCTTCTTAATATTTGCAGTAGGTGGCAGTGTTCTAGAAGAGAACATTTTACTTGTAACATGATTCTGTAGCCCTTTTGAGAGTACCAGAGCTTTCAGTTGCAAATTAATTGAAAAGCCAATCTCATCCACATCTTAGTGTTGCCACTAGGATCCAGAAGTATCCTGTATCTATTTTTGGAGCAGGTCTGTATTACTGACTCCAGTAATAAGGATTTTGATTGAAGTATCAAGCATTCCATGTGCTCTGTGTATTCAGGAACCACTTCTTGAGAATTTCAGTTGTAAGTGAAAGAATGAGGAATCATTAATTATACTGAAACCATCAAGTTCTTGATGTATGTAAGCCCACATCAGAGTCTGTGCTTTTTAAAGATGAGCCAGAATCTGAGACATGCAGTGG